>ML170192.1:58979-192825 GCA_004355085.1 Rickenella mellea
TTTTTGGGCGAAGGAAAGCTACGAGCATACCGATTGTCTCCCAAGTCGTTCTGAGAATTAACATCATACGGCAAGAAGCTCTGCGTCACAAGGTTCGTGGAATAGTCAAGATTGAAGGATTCGGCCTTTCGCAGGACAGTTCGAGGGGTAATATTTTTCGGCGAAAGGAAACCATGAATCCACCGCTTACGACAATGAGCAAGAAGCAAAAAATGACTCGAAGAAAATCAGGCCAAAGCGGACGTCGACCATGAACGAAGACAGCCCAAGGCATTGTGATCTGTCACAAGTCGGGATGTTTCTGAACCGCCCTTCTTGATTTTCGATGAGCGGAGGGACGCTGGCGACGGACTGCAACCCTTCCTGTCGAACTCTTCACTTCCAATTTCAATATCAATTATCACAAGACCCCTGATTTCGCAACATAGTATTAATCGCCCAGTTTTCACGTTTCGGCACAAAAATGAATGTTCAGTGTACACACTCCCTTCAGAAATCGGGTACAGCTTCATCTAAACAGCCACCATTGCATGTACACCGGTTTTTGGGACTATGCTACCAAGCTCACAAGACGTCGTGTTCGAAATTTCTGATCTGAATTCACGGAGTGCCGCAGAGGCAGACGGGCGCAGCTCGGGGTTGGTCGATGACATACTTTGGAATAACCTGATAATCGCTTGGTGTGGAGTCTCTGACAAGTGCTATCATGTGAATAAAAGAATAAGCATAACTAAATAAATGAATGGAATGGTTCGGCGCACTTCAAACATAGACAAAAACATCTGACCAAGTTGCCACACATCGACTTTGAAAGGACAATAAGGACTGTGCTGAAGCATCTCAGGGGGCGGATCGCGTCCGTAAGTCTCGCGAACATGCTCAAACGTTGCGTCTGGTGCATACAAGCGTTGCGTCGGTAAGCCGGATACGATCCTCTCAGCTGGATTCGTATGTTCTGGGAAATAGACGGTCAGTTCGAAATCGTTGTAATAGTAGAAGACTTTGAAACGGGACTGAAACGAGGTCTTGCGAGGTCCAATGCGGTTGACAAGAATATTATCTAGGCTGATGTCCTATCACGGAATAGTTTAGTTCAGTATATCTCTAATAAAAAATTACATACTAAATGCGCGATCAAGTGTGAGTGCATAAAACTCAATCCCTTGTTAGGAGGAAGTTACGGTAAGCACCACTTCGCCGTTCAGAGCGGCGAGATGAGCAACTTACTTCGAGCAGTTGGTCAATAAAGTCAAATGCCTCTTCATACGTATGGAACCAAGGGCTGTCGGGACTCTCGCCAAGTGTCGGAAACACTCCGAATGTCATGTCTCCAATCGATAGCTCCGCTAGCAAGGGTATCGCATGGTTGCAGCGATGTGGCCGGGAGTTTAGGGTGCGAAGAACTTGAAGGTGATCGTGGCCAGCGCTGCCTTTTGCGATGATACGTAGTATGACATCTTTCCCAGCGGTTGTTCGAGCAGGGCAAAGACATGTTCGCTAAAGGGGTGTCGCAGATGCTCGTTGTTATTCTACGGCATCAATACTCACAACCATACTGAAGAACTTGTCTCCTTCGAAAGATACAATAGTCTTGCATACGGACTTGTCAACGACCAAGGGGATGTCTCCGGGAGGTTTCACTGCAGCATGCAAGATGATATGTTTTCCGTCGATGGCTTCGTACAGGATATAGCCATGTGAAGCGAAGAAAGGTTCTAGAGGGTCCCATATGTATCTCGGACCTCTTTCTGGGTCATCGTACCCAGAGCGACGCCACTGAATGAGAGATTCGGGCAGGCGCTGGAGATCCACTTGAGCGCTCACGGTGGTTAGATGTCACATTGAGGTCACGATAATCGTCACGCGGTGTGCTTAGACGACATACTCGAACCTGCGTCTACGTCCAATTATCAAGAGTTATGGGCTACGGGAACCACAATTCCCGCGAAACCTCCAAGGCTCCTCACCGCCGACATCTCGTTTTAATGAACAGCACGAATAGGACGAGACCGGCGCTTGGCCGAATAGCTAGGGATGCGCACCGTAACCGTAAAGGCGACCCGTAAATACACCGTAATACGGCGACCGTAACCGTACCGTCGAGGATCCTGGCCTGCGAAATGTACGGGCTTACGGATACGGTCCGTTAACCGTCTCAACCGTACACTTTACTGCCGTTGACGGCCGTATGTACGGTCATACGGGTTTGCTGATGTAAACGCACCTAGCCGACCTTAGCCGAGGTGATTTCACGACCTATCAAATATAGATTCTCGCGTTGGTCCATCAAGCAGGTGAAATGCTGCACCGGCAACTTTGTTCTGGAGCTTCCCGCTAATTTCCGTCCCTCCGGCGAGGTAACGGAGTACGAATTACCAGATTCTGATGGTCAGCACCCCAATCCGTTGCCGTTTCGCTGATTTCCGATCATCTACACATTGATTGAACATATTTTGGCCAAAAGATGTGTGAAATTTACTGGTGGCAAACATGAAAATCCCGTAACGCCGTCAACGCCGTAATACGGACGTATAAACCCCCGTACCGTACCGTCCGCCCGATCTTCACCACACTTACGGTACGGTGTACGGGTTTCACCGTAACTTTACCGTAAAGTATACGGCCGTAACCGTATACGGTTACGGTGCGCACCCCTAGCCAGAATGTAACCATGAAATGCAAAGGAAGCTCAAAATTGACAAGGTCTGATGATATGATCTGACAAGTAAGTTGAATTCACATTTGCAATGATCCATCCAAAAGGTTAGCATACTGCTCTGTTTAATGCTAATTTAAGTAGTCTACATGCCAAAAGCCGAACAGGCAATGAGTTAGCGAGAAGACATCAGTGAGGGAGACGGAAGGTGCACATCTGCAAATGGTGCCTAAAACCATCCCCGACTTTGACAATTTTTTCCTTCTGTTTTGTTTTTAATCTGCAAATTCAGCAACCGGCGATCCCCCTTCTTATTCTTGCTCTGAGCAAACCTACAATGACATTAATAAACTACTGAATGTTGGCCCGTTAGTAGAACGAGCGTCCAAAGTGTTGGAATACATACACCGCACCAATAACACTCGCTGGAATCTGCAGAATCCGCTCGAACCCATCACGCGGCACTTCCCGCCACCTCCCCCCTGCGCCAACGAATAATCTCGCTATGCACCTCACTTGGCACTGTTGGCAGTACGAATTTACACCGGATGGTATGGCCATGAGGACGTAATTGTCCATCGTCCCTGCGACAACATATGCAATGGCAATGGAGAATTTGACGTAAGGTGCAGTATTTTGAGCGGCGTGTCTATGTTCGTCGGAAACTTTTATGAGTGGATTCTACGAAAAGGACTGAGCCAACACACCTTCCGTTTTGCTTTGAGGACTCGTGATGTCCCAGTATTTCGAGCACGATTGCTCTCGCTGGGTCTTCAAAGACTCCATGCGGTCAATCCTGAATAAATAACTCATATCTCACCCCTTCCGTATTTCAGGATCGTTAATCCATCGACATGAACGCAAAAATATGCCGGTCTCGCAAACGAGTGAGCGTCGGAAGCAAATGAGGAACAGAGAAGCCGGATTTTCACCGAGCCCAGTTTCCGCAGTACAGAGACGTATGGTGAGGAGCTTGTCGACATAGAACGTTGCCGTCGGATGATGATTCCGACTCAGGATAAAAGTGGTGGAGTAGAACAGCTTTTCCTTGTGGTGCTACGTCGCTGTCCTCTCGCGCTTTGAAGTCAGATTGATCCGGCTGCCATTGAGGTGTTAATGTTCATGAAAATTCCGGTTGAGATGAATGCTTTGAATAGCTCGTCGTCTTCGACGGTCAACCCATTGCTGCGCGTCAGGTTGAAGGTGGAGCTGAGCGTGATATTCACCTTACGTCAGCACTTTTCGCGATGAACTTTCTGGATGATTCGCGGGTCGATGTTCTGAGACGCTCGAATTTAAAGCGACGAGCCGACGTCATGAATGATCTGCAATGTTCTCCGAGCTTGATTTAGACCCAGAGGACCACTACGATTTCTCGGCCCATTGGGATACCTTTAACCCGCTCTCCCTTATGCCAGATGACCCATATCCGCTTTCGAAACAGGTCCTGTCTCCACCGGTAGGTCTTCCTGCTGCGTCTTGCATTATTTTTCTTTGCGTTGATTGCAAGACCCAGTTGACACAGTCCAGCGCGTCGAGCAGCAGCGGTGCCGAGGATGCCAGTGGTGCGAGTGCGGGGGTTGCGACGGTGTCGGTGTCGACGACGTTCTTCCCTGGCGCGATACTTGACGACCAACCTGCTGATATCACCCTCCGTTCTCTCGACAATGTCTTCTTCGCCGTGCACACCCAGAGACTGCTCGCACCGTCGAGCAACGGGTTCAACAATCTTCTCTTCTCCTACACAAACCACCCACATTCTGAGCACCATCACCAAACCGACACCATAATCGACGTCTCGCTCACCTCGTCGATCCTCAACATCATCCTGCACACCGTCTACAACCTCTCCTGCGCACACTACGTCCCCACCCTCTCCGACCTCACATCCGCAGTCGCCTCCTTCCCCACCTACGGCCTCTCCCTCTGCACCTACATCTCTCCCCCAAACCCGCTCTACACCCTCCTCCTCTCGCACGCACCGACCTCACCGCTCGACATCTACGCCCTCGCAGCCTCCCACAACCTCGCCGACCTCGCAACAGCCACATCCTCACACCTCCTTGGCATATCCCTCTCCTCCATATCCGACTCCCTTGCAGAGCGCATCGGACCCGTCTACCTCAAGCGTCTCTTCTTCCTCCACCTCGGCCGCGTCGACGCCCTCAAGCGACTCCTACTCCTCCCCCCAGACGCGCATACACCGACGGCAGAGTGCTCGGAGGAGGACCAGAAGAGCCTCACGCGCGCGTGGGCATTGGCGAGTGCGTACCTTGCGTGGGACGCGAGACCAGGTAAGGTCATTCCCTTTTTCTATCTCGTCCTCCCCTCTCGCTTACCCAATCGCTGAAAACGTGTGCGATGCGATCTGTGTCTGTATAGATACGTCAGCAAGCGTGATTGAGTCTGCGCTGAAGAGCCTGTCGAGCCAGCTGACATGCGAACTGTGCAACAACGCGTTGGCGAAGCGCACGGGTGATATGATCATGGAGTGGGCAAACGTCAAGGCAAGTTTCATTTCCTTCCTTCCGGTCTTCCTTCCGTTCTTCGCTTCCCACTTTTCTTCGAATTCCGTTTTTTCGCTTCCCCGCTCTTTCTTCCTCTCTCGTTTTCGAGAAATACACAAACTCACACGCCTTTTTCTGCGAAAGACAACAATCTAGGTATTGTTTTCAGTCTCTATTACCGACAAGAACACTACAGCCCCACTCCACCGTATAGGCGATGTGGAGTCGCCTCGCCTACCGATCAATCCCTCAACTCCACTTGTCCCCACCCTCCACCAACTGGCGCACTTGAACCGCCGGCGTCCAACTTCGATTACCTCTTCACGAGCACTGTCAACTCGTGCTCACACACCGCCAAGCCCAAAACACTCGCTTTCTTTCGTCTCGATTTTTATCTCCGCGGGGGTTTCTTTTTTAATTATTGGAAAACATGAAGTGTCACCGTCTCCCTGGTCTCATAATCTCCTTCTCCTCCTCTGTCGCTTTACACCATGCTATCTATCCTCACGCTCCACCGTTCCACACCCACTCATCCACAATCTACCTCACACCAAACAAAACCGCCGCACTCGTTTTACGACCGCACAAACATACACGCATTGCTGTTCCGAAACGGGTTGCTGGTTGGCAATGAATCTATGCATTTATGTAGTAATCCACCATACACGATTTTGTATTGCTTTCTCGCATTTTTTCCGTGTCTCGGTAGCCAGTCGTCAATACACGGGACAACTGGTTAACTCATACGTTCTGTGGCATATATCCTATGCATTTGAGTACGAAGAGTAAGTTTTCTCGACGTTGCTAATAGATCACTGTGAGCTGTGATATCATTGTTACTTCAAGGTTGTCTTGTCCAAGTCCCGGAAAATCTCCAGTATTCTGTTTTCGTAGTGAAGCCAAGTTGGCTGTCGATAAAAATATCTGTGACCCCATCAGCGTTTATGGTATCTCATCATGACCGGCGCCTAATTTATTTTGAGTTCCTTCGACCACGTTACCTACTACCGAACGGTGCTGTGACAGGCTTCAAGTTCTTAGTATTGATGCACTTCGTTGCGTAGTCGTGTGGGGTCCGAGTCTGGATCATATCCTGCGAACACTGACTGTTACACATCTTCTCGTTCACTTTCGCTATACTTACCAACTCTTAAGCTCAGGCTCACGTTGTCGAACCATCCAGATACGTCCTCGAAAGGTGGACTCTGAGGTCGAAGACTCTGAAAATTCGTTGCAGTTCGGACGTTGGTTCAATCGACCGATCCACGAAGGAGTCTAATTATTCATCCCCAATCTTAGCATTTTACGAACATTACCACGTCAACGAGAGCTCGATCAGCCTCAGGACGATGACGGTCCAGAGGTCACGCTTTTGTGCCGCGTGCAATTTTTCGTTGTTTCGTGATACCGGTTGAATACACGGGCATGACTGATGAAGCCTGTATACCCCTACATTGGCAGGCTCTCGCGAGCAGCAATGGCATTGATAAAATATGTTGTTAACTTACACTGAGATGGTCATGGTCATGTCACTCATTAGAGTTCATTTCTCGCGCATACAGTACAAGTACAGTAAAATTGTCAGACAAATTTTTGAAGATTCGACTTTCACTGTTTGCCGTCGCGATACACGAACGCAGCAGACGAAGAAATAAGCGCCGGTAATTGCATTGTTATCTACATTAGGCTGTCTGTCGGCTTTGGACAAAACAGAGCGCGTGCCTGCGTGAGACCTTGGAAACCTGGGGAGTGTTCTTGCACTGCTAGCCGCGAGTCTCTGCCCTCAACTCAATGTCTACCATACGTTTCCGACATATCGAATCGGTGTCCATCACATTTACAAGAATCCGTCCGGAACGAAAGAAATCGCGTCACGTTGAGTGTGCTCATTACTCTTACCATTACTATACTCAGGTGGCAGATAGCACCTCGGCCTGGGTCCCGGAGCATAATCCGTCATGATCTGGACGTCGACCTTCAAGAGTTTGTCCTTGCATTCTGTCACGAAACCAGCTGCGTTGAACGGCCATAATTCCACATGATACTGTTCGCAAAACTTAGGAAGTTTATATCAATGTACAAACATGACAATGCTTACCTTCTGGAAAAAATCGCCAAAGGAAAAGGACGGCTGGATATTGGCCGGAATATTGATTTCGCCATGTAAGATGCGTTGACTCAACTCTGATCCTTCAGCTAAACGGTCGTTGGGTTTCCACCAGCGCGCTTCCATGACTCGTCGATCATCACCCCACGCCAACCTTTCCAATGCGCTCGTTGTCATGAATTCACGGAACAACCCGAGACAGGGGCTCTTCACGTCCGATAGAATGTCGATGGCCTGGGTATTGCTGCTCTCCAAAATCAACATGCATGGTATGACGGATCCACGCGTGTATGCAAGCTATCAATGCTTCGTGAGCATTTCAATCAATACGATGGCAGACTCGACGAACAGGAGTGGCCAATGCAACCTGGGATGTGGAAATCAGCAAAAGGTTATCCCAATGCCGGTAACTTTCATTATACACTTACTGTGCACTTAAGACCGACATCCATGGCACAGAATAACTTGCCTAGGACATTGACCGAGAATATCTTCCAGCCCTCGGGGTCCACGTCCAACCCGAGAAGGGAAATACCTTCCGAGTAAGCCTTCTGGCGAAGTGGAGATGGGGCATCAGGCGTGGAGCGGGGTGCGTATCCGTAACGTGTCCGAACTCTGCTCGAGGATGTTAGCGTACACCAGCTACGACGGTAAAGATATGCCTCACTTTAAATCAGACTGGAAGACACCGGAATGCTTGACCAGTACTCCCATTTCATACGTCACCGTCGAGAAGCAGCCCTTCTCCGAAAAATGAGGTGGGAGTGACAAGGTTCCAGCGAGAGACGCATCCTTGTATTTCTTCTCATCATCAAATGTGACCTCCTGGGGAAGAGTGACGGCAAAATTCCAGGTGTATTCTCCTTGAAGCTTGACAACTTTGTTCTCGCCAGAAGAACGGTAATTTGGATCCCCCTTGGACACATCCCACAACGTCTCGCGGAACTTGAAGAAAGTGAGCGGGCCAGTCTTCCGCGGGCTCACGTAGGATGCCATCCTACGTGTCTCCATTATGCCTTTAAACTAAAATCATAAGCAAACGAGAGCGTGCGGGTCATAACGAAAGTACCACGAGAATCACCGACTCAATCCCAGCAGCTTTTGGGAGGTTCAATTCGACCGAACCAACGACGGGTTCGCCACCCATGAACGTCGGCAGATATTTCACAGATTGTGCTAGACTTTGAACCTTCAGTATCAGAGCAGGCTGCTTCTGGCCGTCTTCATCCGACGTAAATGTGTGTTCGACAAATGCCGGACCAGCGTGAACAGCAGGGTGTGTGTACGGAGGGAGATCAGCAGAGTCAATTTGCGAAGGCATTTTACTTTTGGCCAATGACAGCGAAGAGCGTGAGGATCTAAGTGGGATGCAGCATGGTACTATATCGAAAATGTTGAGGGGATAGGTTGACCCAAGGATCAGATGGAAGGGCACGGAAAGAAGTTGATGCACAGCAGTTGGCAAATGCTCCGTTCAGGGTTCGAATCGTGATCACAGAAATAGTACGAGTGATCACTGCAACCCCAACACGGCAACGCAGACCTTTGGTTGTCATCAGTTGGATTACTTTCGCCTTCGTTCTTGGGGTACATGAGGTGGATTGACACTGTTGTCGATGATATCGATGATGGGTATCGATTGAGGCTGTGAACTGTTGACCAACTGAATGCTACGCCACCTAAAATTCGTGCAACCTCGCCATACTGTAAGAAACAAAACATTGATACTAGTTTGCGATACGACGACATTTTAATGATGGCATCGAGGATGTCCTGGAGACACAGTCCGTTGGGAGAATTGCAAACCACGATGACCTTCACCTCTTATTCTTGACTTGCGTGCCTTCCCACTGAAAATTAACTTCCTACAAATTCAGTTATACAAGACACGTCGCCAGGTAAAGTACTATGTGTGATACTCGAGCAAGAAAGAATATCGTTAAGGGAGCACGAAAATTTGTTCACGTACCGCTAGCGTCTTCATAGCAAATCCAAATCAAACCGAAACTACCCATCGCCCTATCACTCGCGCCTCGCAGCCCACCCTTCCTCCAGCACCTCAACCCACGCCTGCACCTCCTTAATAGCTTCCTTCCTTCGCCGCCTTGCATACATCCACCCCTGCTCCGGTAGGATACCGTCAAAGTATATGATAGACCGCTGAAGTTGGTCATCCAAATGCATGTGTGTACGACGCTGGGGAGAAGACGTTGTACCCGAGGTAGCGCGACCGGGTGAGGGGAAGGGAGAAGGTGAGCGGAGGGATGTGAGGTGAGCTTCTATTGATGGGATGAGTGTGGTCTGTACCCTCGAAAGTTCAGCCTCGATCAACGAAATGAGTTTCTTCTCTTCAGTCGATATACCTCCCATCGGAGCGTCTTCATCGGTCGCACCTCTACCCAGCCCTGTCGAATTTTGTGGCAGTGGGAGTGGCAACGAAGGAGTGGGTGTACGGAGAGGATGAATGGCTGGAGAAGTAGCAGGAGAATACCGGTCTCGATTTGACGATGGATAGAAAGAGCTAGGACGTTGTTGCTGCGTCGACATCGACGCCGTAGGTGTAGACATAGAATTCGCTCCGAACCCATCGTGCCTTGCACGCTCGTCCACTTGGCGCCAACGAGTGCTCGCCTCTGAACTTCCGGATATGTTCGATACACGATCTTGCATAACACGTTCCCCGAAGACGCTCTCTCGCCTCATTCGCGGCGAGTTCGACGGACTAGATATCCCCTTATCAACACTCTCCCTTCGCATTCGAGGTGACCGATTAACAACGGGTGACGGGGGACGCGATGGCGTCGTTGGTCCTTGTCGTCTGTTATTCACGACCACTGTGCCTTTCAACGCCCTCTTCGCAGTGAACCATCCATTGTTCTCGTTATCCCGAAAAATAAGTGTGACAGAATCGATATGCGGGCCTTCCTGTGTCGGTGTGAATGCAACGTCAACCCGGATGGGTTGACCTGGTTGGATCCAATGAACTTGCGCAACTGAGGCAGTAAAACTGTCAAAAGAAAGCATTCAAACGAGATCTGAGTACTAAATGGGACAAATGAAATCACCTACTGCTCTCCGGTTTGTAACCCGACACTGTGCGGGACGATATTCGCACATCGTACAAGGCCACCTGGCCCACTCGACCCGTCTTCTGCACAGTCAAATTCCGTACGATGGTTGGGAGCGAGTCGAGAGAAAATGTGTCCACGGTACCGAAATCTACTCCAGAGTCCTTGTCCGAGACATCTATTCCGTAATGCTCGCATTTCAACTCGTCGGGTTCGCGGACAGTTGTGCGTATGTTTGACGAGGCAGACGTCGGGATCGCCTTGCATTCTGATAGATGGATTTGGAATGTATCACTTGCAATGTCCTTGTTGCAATCCGAGCAGCGGCTGTCTTCTCTTTGGAGCGGAACACTGCTCGATGCGCCGTAATTCGCGTGATTGAGATCCCCACCACTCAATCCGGTCATCACATCGCGATGACCTTGAGTTGATAAATGGGCTTTGTACGATGCCGCGTCATCGAATGCAGCGGAACAGATTAAACAGCCGTGAACGTTAAAACCTTTCTTTCGCTGCAGGTCGCCAGCTCCATTACCACTTGTGCCACTGGCAGTCTGAGTGGCTTTCCTTGGGAGCTTAGCAACTGCGACCCTATGCTGCTGAGTGGACGTATGGATCTGATACGCTGTCGAATTCTGTAGGAACACTTCGCAAGCATCACAGGGTACCGCTCGTTCAGCGTCTTGCCAGTGGTTTGACGGCGTCCATCTCGTTTGCGCTTGCACAGCCTCGCGATGACCTCGACTCGAACAGTGGACTTCGTACGCGGTCGAGTTAGGATGATAAGAAAGACATGGATCGCATCGGACGCTCATGGACGACGCAGAATTCGAGGGACGAGGAAAATGGCGCCAGCGTCGAGCTCAGAACCAAGCACAGTCGCACGTCAAAGATGAAAAGAAGAAAGCCAGTGGGCCCCTTTGTTGGCCTATTAAGGGCGTTCTGATTCTGGTTTAGAGCATGAGATGGTTTGCCAGACACGTTGTTCGAAGTTATGAGCGCCAATGGTGGAGATACATGATGGTGTGCGCATGTTGACTCCTACACTGACCATCACCATCAAATTATGCTTCCGCTTTTTCACAACCCTCATCTCATTGGACAACAATGCCAGGCCACAACGCGATCTGAAGTCTTTGGAGGTTTGCATGAAGCAACCGAACTTCTGGACAATGACTCGCTGGGGGATGTCTTGGAGGATGTCGTTCGATTAGAGACGATATTAAAATCATCACTGGACGTAAATGTTGAAGGACAGGAACAGCGACCCAAAAAGAAGAGAAAAATAACCAGTGAATCCTCCAACCCGCCTACGTCGACTGGAGCGCATGGTAAGACCGACGCTGTTCAACATTCTTTCATTATCATAACCTGAACTCATCCTGGCAGAATTTGTTTTGGTCTCCACCCAGGTTTCTCCTCGGCTCATTCAGGTAAATCCCAGGCCAATGAAATCTGTGAAGTGACATCCGTTCCCAATTGACCGTTGGTTTGGAAACTGATTTTCATGGCTTACCAGGCCGATAGAACTTAGCTATGAGGACGACGAAACGGAAGCAACCACTCGGAAACATCGAGCGCAAACAGTCTCCGTGGACTATTCCTGGTTGATTCATGAGTCTCAAATGGTGTATCCTGTGTGTCTTCATTCCCATTTATCTGCAAATTATCTCCTAATATATCGAACAGACATTCAAGAAACGGCCTTGTCTAAATCTCGAATCGGGAATATCAAACCCAATACCTATCCTGGTCACCGAACGCCTTGTACCTTCATCATCCCAATTTCCCAAGTCAACTAATGAGTTAGGGAGAGTGCATTGCTGCCCTGTCGTTGCCGCGGCGACACCTCAACACGACCAACGAAAACGACGACGACGGAAAAGAGCCAACCGACCTATTATACTGCCGCCGCGAGCTCGTGCATTTCGTACTAGCTGACCGGAATACATTTCCCCATATCTGACGCCGGAACGGTCCATCAACGACGCCTTGCTAAGATGTAGCGGACGGTCAGGTTGAAAACTTCAAATTTGAACACTGACCTAAAATACGCCCTTGCCATGACCCACTTTTTCGCCATTAAATACCACACGTCAACCCGCATACCAACTCATCGCCGCCTCCGGCTCCCTCTCCACCATCTCCTGCGCCAACACAGACAGCTTCGCAATCAGATTCGGCGAATTATGCAGCATCCACATGCAACGGCATCATCGCAGCATGCATGCTCCCCAGATCCGATATCCTCGACGTCACTGCGAAGCAGTGCGCATTGAAGGCGTCGGCGAATGACAAAGGACGTCCGAAGTTGTATTCGGTGGTGAGACCCGGGCGTATTCGTCGACATGTTTGTACTTGCTCAGACGTGCGGTATCGAGGAGCCGCATTAAGCCAGCATCCTCAGGCTCCAGCGTTTGCTCTGCGTATCCCTGAACGAGCTCCCATCCTATAACAGAGGTCATGACAAGTAAAGAAGCCGTTGCCTCCATCCGTCGTCATCATCTCGCCGCTACCGAGCTGCTCAAATGCTCCATTACAATCGACATCAAGCGATGCACTTCCCATGAAACCTTCTTTTGCCATTTCGGCGCGACTGACGTTTCAACCTGGAAGAGGTCAAGCCGAGATGCTACATCATCGTCTATACACATTGAGACCGCCATCGGTGTTCGGTATTTGGGGACCACTTTTTCCTGTTAGGCAATGTGTCGAGAAGATATGTCTGAAAACGATCCCCGAAGTTGCTTTGCCACTCCAAGCACTGTCGTGTCGGTCCATCCCTTGTCAAACTTGACACTGGGCAGCAAGATACAGTACGGGATGGTGACCGTTGCCGCGCATTCTTTTTTCTACTACGACTCTGATTATATCCACAACTCCGTACGGGTAAAAAATGCTTACGACTGTTCACGGCTCCGCGCACCCTACACCAGGCTATCCATCCGCCGCTCGATGTCTCGGGATCATTCACAGTCGGCGACTCGGCCTCGCGGAGTGTGCCACCTTTCATTACGGTAACTTTCTATTTGTATACAAAGTTGGAACGGCATTACTGTAATTTACTGATAATGGTTTTTGATAGGAGTGTTCTTTTATTTATCTGATATGTCCAAAATCAACGTAGTTTGAGGAAACTTGTACACTCCCGAGGCGTTCTGGAAATCAGCCAAGGACTTGGCGAGGTTCAGCGGAATAAAGAACTTGTCACAAACAACCACGCGATGAACTTATTTCTCCTTTTAAGGCCAATCAGTTGAAGACACTGAGGTTGGGAATCCACGAACGGCCCACCCGTGTAAGTCCTCGAAACCTCGGAGATCGCCACAACTTGCTAGAAACACTTCTCCTTATCCGTCATCGCTATCCACTCCGAACCAAGTGTTCTTCTCATTCTGCAATCTTTGACGAGTTACCAATTGAGCATACCATCTCCAAAGGTTATGTGGTTGGTTGGTCACCTATTCCGATGTACACTCGGGATAAGTTGAATCGCCGGAATCAGAATTTCGTTGCATCCCTATGGCGCAGTGGTCCGATTCTAATGACCGTTCCACAGACGCACAAACACTTTGCTTCGACTCGATGTGGAATACGAAGGAGAAGGCAACCCATTCCCTCGTGACTTGGAATCTTGGATCCCATCAGTCGAAGGCGCTGTTGGTTGGTAGGTCCATATGTTCTTTATGTGCACAATCTGATGGCACCAATCTGTGTCACTCCCACTTCCTTCAGTTGTGCCTTCTAAATGGCCGTGTCTGGATACATAACTGGAGATCTATGCCAACATCCCTGCCCACACGTAGCCGCGAAACATGGATCCCACTTACCCGCTTTATTCGATTGTCTCATTCCTCTGCTTCCTCTTGGTGCTCAGCCCACTGCCATGGCAGTTCCGGGTTTGGAATACGGGCACTTGCATGTACATACTTTGGATCGCCTCCTCTTGCTTAATCTGGTTCATCAACTCACTTGTCTGGAAAAACAACGCCATTGACTGGGCTCCCGTATACTGCGATATCTGTTCGTATTCCACTGGCACTTCCCATTCGCACCGTTGCACATATGCTGATTTCTGTGAATTATCAGCCCCCGAATCATCATGGGCACGTCGGTCGCCATTCCAGCATGCGGTCTTTGTATTCAGAGACGCTTGTATGGTATCACCAGCGCTTGCGTCGTAACGACTGGCAAGCGAGAGAGAATCAAGAACGTCTGCGTCGAACTTGCAATCGGCCTCGGCTTTCCATTGTTCATCATGGCTTTGGGTTCGTCCTCCGTAATCCATTGGCACATAACAACGCCTTCTGATCAAAGGTCTAGCTTATATTGTCCAAGGGCGCCGCTACGACATCTTCGAAGATGTCGGATGCCTAAATCATATCTATTATGTCTGGCCGGCAATTCCTATCTACAGCATCTGGCCACTCGTCCTCGCCCTCATTTCCACTGTCTATTGCGTCCTAACGTTTCGCTCTTTATCTCGTCGTCGCGCCCAATTAAATGAGTTTCTCAATTCCGGCAACAGTCCAATCGCTCCAAACTGTTATTACCGCCTCATGATGTTGTGTTGCACCGTAATCATCTTCACAATTCCCCTGGCAAGTTGGGTCTTATACACGGACCTTACCAACTTGTCCAGTTATATTTCATGGACGGATACTCACTCCTACTTCCACATCATTTCAAAGTACCCATCCATCATTTGGCGCAATGACAAGCAGGTGCGCATAGACGTGGAATTCGATCGGTGGAATATCATATCATCATTTGCGCCGTCATCTTCTGCGCATTCTTTACATTCGCAGAGGATTCCCGCAACAACTATAGGGCATTATTCCTCAAAACTGCGAAGCGATTCGGCTTGAAAGGTATCGCGACGCACGTGAATGGCACTCCTGGGTCCGTTTTCTCTTCAATGACTACGTACACGTTCTGAATATTATCTCCAGCTTCGGCATGAGGAAGAATAAGGACTTGCCCCCCATGTTCCCGAGCCGTAATAAGAAACACGATTCTTTGCTCACTTCGACTAATACGCCCGATGGTCTCCCTATGAACAACAAATCCGACAACTCAGGGGAAAACACGGCTGTCCCAGATGTTTCATCCGAGAGCTCGGGCAGCAGCGTCGCATCTCGTTCACTCCCGGCAATACCCACCCCCGGTGTGACCAGCCCTACCTCCTTTCCTCCCGCACCCCTCGCGAAGACCCCCGAACTTGGAAATGCCAACATGGTGTAATTGCGACGATATCGCCTATTGGACCGTCGTAGTCTGGCGCTTTGTATGCTTTATCCTTCAGTTGCTGTAACTTCGCGGTGCAACTTTGGATAATTATCCATGTGCCCCTCCCCGTTTAACCAACTTTGATTGTAGTGCACAGAGTTATACAGACAGATCATGTCTCATAACTGACGAAATTTGGATGTAAGTAATGTTAGCGGCCAGGCTTTTGGAAATCCTCCACCCCCCCCCAAATGGTGCGGCTCGGAATACCACCATTTTGCTGTGCATTCCATATTAATTGTCGACTTCATGGGTGGATAATATCATGATTGAACCCAGACTGAAATTTTCTCGGCACGGCAACCACGATCGCCATGATGGGTTCCCGGCATCAAGAAGTCAACCCAGACCACCATCTCTCACGACATTTATGTATCGAGAGGTGTTTCCCTTCTGATTCAAACACATTTCAGTTTCGCGTAACCTGTGAATGAGCCTCCGGCGCCTATGCTATGTTTCTATGATTCGATTGTTGTGCCAAGGCGCTGTCCGTCTAAACGTCACTTCTCTTACTCAATGAGCGTCGAAGGGTTGAAGCGTTCCCGCAAGTTCCGCAGGTTCAGGTTTACCTTCTCGACATGGTATTTGACCAAGTGGGTCCCCGGGACATGGTTACCATACTGTACTCATTGCCATACACATTCTCACCATGGGTCATGCGCCAAAATTGTTCATGATTGACGCCCTGCAGACTGAACTGCCTTATCTGGTACGTGATTTTCGGATGCTTGGCACCATACTGTATGCACGGGGGGACGTGGTCTGCTTCTATGCACGTTCAACGTTCAGTAAGTCGAGGTCTGACGTCTCGCGCCACCATCCCCATGTACTGTATCTTGTGCTGATTTGCAGGCGAGGTCGAGGTCACTGCCAGTTGCACTTTTCAGGTTCGACGCTAAAATGAACGGTTTGTGGACGAAGAAGTCAGAAAGTCTAGACTATAGGATCCGCCGGCTGCCGCCGGATTTCTCTTGAGTGAATGCACTCCAGCACAATGCCTTAAGCCGTTCTCCTTAAGCGCCTGATCCCAGATCGTGCTGAAGAAATCCCCTTGGTGGGATTCTTCCGAAGCATTTTTGCTTTAACGCTGTGCCTTAAGCAGCTTCGCTTCAGTACCAATCCATAACTTTTGGTTAATTCCTGAAGGCATATTCGTTCAGAAGATCGCCTTATGCATTAACGCTTAAGCGAGAGTAACCAGATCAAGCTGAAGCAATTCTCTATGAGGGGGTGTCCTGAAGCAGGTTTCGTTGTTCGCCGTTAATTCCTGAAGGTATATTCCTTCAGAAAGTTGCCTCATGCAGTAGCACTTAAGCATGAGAACCAGATTTTGCTGAACCATTTCCCGGGAGAGCTGAAGCATAAATTGAGCAGAGTGACGTCTGAAGTGGTGTTGCTTCATCGCTAGCCTCAATGTACATCGTGTGATCTTCAAGCGGACGGCGTGAACAAATTGACCTTAAGGAAAAGTTCTTAAGGAGTGTTAGTGAAGGGAGAAAAGTTGAGCGTGAACGATGAACTCTCGTTACATGTATGTGGAATAAGTTAATAGTCGACGATGTTGCTTCAGCAATCCGAATTCAGGCGTTTTACTTGAGCCACATCCGGCGGCGTCCGGCGGCCCCAGTGATTCACTGGCTCTCCAAGAAGTAGACTCCGAAAGTGCTTAGCTAACTCACTTTTAGTACTCAGCTCGGCGTCTTATCAAGGTCCGGTCACTCTTTGGGAGCCGCCTCATTCAAGGCATTGTGACTTATAGCATTTGTCGTGTTGATCCACCCTTTCTCAAACTTGACACTGGGCAGCAGTATAGGATGGTGACCTTTACCGCGTATTCCTTTTTCCTTATCCGACTCTGATTCTGTCTCCATCCCCATGCAGGCGAAAAAGCCCAGCGCAAGCAACGGCTAAGACGGTCAGGTTGAGACGACACAGCGTTCACGCCTCTCAATAACCATCTCGGAAATCACGCCTCTCATCGTCGCCATTCCGCCGCACTGCACTATGTGGTGGCGGTCGTGCATCCCAAGTGACCAAGTATGTTCAACAACAGCACTAGTTGCGCACCGTGGAAAGAATACTTTTTGGATTGTTTTACGACATACCGCGAGGACTTCAACAAGATTCAATGCACAAATACCTCACAACGCGGTCGATGTCCTCAACTTGGACTTCCAAGCTAGACCTCGAGAGGACGGGCGTGGGTGTCGGCCAACACACGGAACAGTTGTTGCGTAATTCACTGTTGCAGTACATACACTAGACCTGCTGTGACGAATAATCTGACCATGAGGAGATCGCCAAGCGACAATCGACAATGGCCCTGACGCCGCTCCAAACATCAGCCGTGCTTGACACGAACATGGCTGTAAGCAGATCATTACTTTACAAACTGAACCGAATTGGGATGCAGATTTGGAAATGCGTGTCTGGATATTTAACTGGAGATATATGTCATTCCTCCCTTACCACACAGAGTCGCGAGACATGGATCCCACTTACCCGCTCTTTTCGATCGTCTCATTCCTCTGCTTCCTCTTGGTGCTCAGCCCACTGCCATGGCAGTTCCGGGTTTGGAACACGGGCATGTGCATGTACATACTCTGGACCGCCTCCTCATGTTTAATCTGGTTCATCAACTCGATTATCTGGAAAAACAACGCCGCTGACAGGGCTCCCATCTTCTGCGATATCTGTTCGTTTCCCATTTCCCATTTGCACTGTTGCACATATGCTGATTTTGTGAATTATTAGCCACCCGAATCATCATGGGCACGGGGGTCGCCATTCCAGCATGCAGTCTTTGTATTCAGAGACGACTGTATGGTATCACCATCGCTCAAGCCGTAACATCCGACAAGTACGAGAAAATCAGGAGGGTCTGCGTCGATCTTGCAATCTGCCTCGGCTTTCCGTTGTTCGTCATGGCTTTGGGTTTGTCTTCCGTAATCCACTCGCGCAAAAACAAAACGTTCTGATCAACGGTCCAGCTTATATTGTCCAAGGACGTCGTTACGTCATCTTCGAAGACGTCGGATGTGCATGCTATCTCTATGATGTCTGGCCGGCATTTCCTATCTACACCATCTGGCCACTCGTTCTCGCCCTCATTTCCACTGTCTATTGCGTCATGACATTTCGCTCCTTCGCTCGTCGTCGCTCCCAATTAAAAGAGTTCCTCGATTCTGGTGACAGCCCCATTGCTCTAAACTGCTATTACCGTCTCATGATGTTGTGTTGCACCGAAATCATCTTCACAATTCCCCTGGCAAGTTGGATCTTATACCTCAACTTCACCAAGTTGACAAAGTACATTTCATGGGCGGATACTCACTCCGACTTCCTCATCATTGAAACGTACCCATCCATTATCTGGCGTAATGACAAGCAGTTGCGCATTAGCTTGGAATTCGGCCGGTGGAATATCATCATTTGTGCTATCATCTTCAGCGCGTTCTTTACGTTCGCAGAGGATTCCCGCAACAACTATAGGGCATTTTCCCGCAAAACAGCGCAGCGGTTCGGCATGAAAGGTACCGCGACGCGCGTCAATGGCACTCCTGGGTCCGCTTTCCTTCAGTCACTGTGTACATTTTCTGAACATTTTTCTCCAGCTTCAGCACCAGGAAGAATAAGGACTTAGTGCCCATGTTCCCGAGCTGCAACAAGAAACGCGATTCTTTGCTCACTTCGACTATGACGCGAGATGATCTCCCTATGAACCATAAATCCTCCGATGAAAATACGGCTCCATCCGATGTTTCGTTCGTGAGCTCGAGTAGCAGCTTCGCATCTCGTTCTCTTCCTGCAATACTCACCCTCGGTGAGACCAGCCCTACCTCCTCTCCTCCCCCACACCCCCGGACCGAACTCGGAAATGCCAACATCGTGTAGCCGGTTAAGCTAGTACACCGCGTTTGTCCCGGAAATCCTGCGATGATATGGCCCGTCGTAATTTGGCGCTTTGTGTGCTTTATCGTCAATCGCTTTAACTTTGCAGTGCTTTGTATCGAACGATAATCCCTCCAATGTGATTCCTCAGCTGGGACGTTGTCCGAGTTGGACAATTTTTGCAGACAATTACGATCTCAGTCATTAATGCAATGGCAACGGCGGGTTGCTCGATACCCGCGCATTCCGAACTCCTAGAATATCTCAGAGACCAGGACTCATCAAACCGTCAATTGCTTTGGAAGTCTCAGGGATCTCCTTAAGGATAGAGTTCAGATCGCGATATGTCTCAACTGTCAACCATGAATGTTATTGCCGTGTCATGAGATGTTCTCTTACCCATGTCCGACAAGGGTCGCAAAATCTCTCTCACGCCAACAGCATAAAGGGCGAGCTAGAAACTTGGTGAAATCCATCATCAAGTCATACCGATACTTGAAGCAACATGCAAGCCACGATGAACGGCTTCTGTGTCGTTTTAACAGTCCTCGCCTCTCTCGCTGTCCAAGCCACGGCTGGCGTAATCGAGACAAGAGTCAGAGCGATATTGCAGCGCGTGGTGTAAGCCACAATTTCTCCATCGTGTTATGAATATCGACTGACGTGACCACGGAAGTGCCATCCCTACTGCGTTTAGGTTGTCAGTAGCCGGACGCGACGTGGGTACTTGAGTACAGCTTAGCCACATACACCGCAGTCTGTCGAACGACTACACATGTCGTGCATAGTGGGATACGGCTCGGATTACCACCACAATTTTGCTGTCCATTCCATGTCAATCGTCGAGTCCTAGTAGTAGTGTGGATAATATTGAACCCAGACTGAAATTTGCGCGACACGACAGCCAGAGTCACGATTGCTTCCCGGCATCGATCAAGTCAATCGCACGCCACCATCTCTCGCAATGTTCATCTATCGAGACAATGTGTTCGTTCCTTTTGATGCAAACCCGTTTAGCCTAGCCTGCCTGCGTTTTGGCGCTTAAAGTTTAAGCCTCCGGCGCCTATGCTTCACGAGGACTCGAATGCAGAGCCGAGGAGCGGAGGTGGCCGACGCTCCGAACGCTACCTGCGCTCATGCATTGAACGAATGTCGCAGGTAGGATGGTCCCCAGAAGTTCCGCAATCTGGAATGTGCTCACTGGACACTGGTCGCGAGTTTGGCGACTGTTTGACGTGATGGGTCCATGTAACTGACACATTAATATTGTCATACACCCAAAAAGTTCATGCCATTCTCCATGCGGAACGCCATGATATCCGATCTGGTGCGCGAACTCTGAGAATCGGAGCTAAGCACACAGAAGATTTGGCTCTTTCCCAAAGGGAGTGCATGAACTTCAGTACTAGTAGCTCACCACCTTTCAACGGCACCGAACTACTGTTTAGTGTATCTGCGACATAGATTACTTTACATTATTAGTTCGTCTCTCCAAAATAGCCTCTAGTTTGATCGTCTACCATAAGCTAGTGAGAGGAATATACTCAGCAAAGTTTCCAGTCCATGAAGTCCATGAATCCCTGATTCATATAGCATGCACACAAACATGTGCACGCCGGTGTGCTTGATGCCATTGCAGCCCTAACTCTACAGATCACTCAACAGCCATAGCATCGCCCCGCCAACCACTCCCCTCATTCTGCACCTTAAACGCCTTCACCGCCTGCTCTCTCTCCCTACTCTTCCTCATAGCCGCCGCCCACGCTTCCTCACCACCTCCAGCAACCCCAAGCGGTCTAAGCGGCGGCAGCGAATCGGCTCCGGCCTCAAGCGCGAGGTTGAGCAGCTCGACGACGTGCCCATTGACAGGATCGATGCTGAGTGACTGTAAGACAACGGAGTTATGATGGTTAGGCATACCGACGTCGGAGTAAGAGGGAGAGGGAGAAGACGGACCTCGTGGTACTTGACGATTGCAGCGTCAACGTTCCCCATTAAGTGATGTATCTTGCCGAGGAAGGCGAGCGCTGTTGCGTGCCTTGGCTGCATCTCAAGGACTTTTCGATATGCGTCTCGCGCTTCGGGCAAACGCCTGAATAAATAAATAAACAAATTATATGAGTACCAATGGTGTCATTAGCATGGAAGCGAAACTCACCCTGCCCTGTGTAGCGCTGTACCGAGATTCACGTACGTGCTTGCCCACGAGACATGTGATCCCTGAGTGACCTGCGCGAGCTCGAGCGAGTCCTTAAACAGTTCGACAGCTCGTTCATAACTGGATAGAAATATGATCCATTAATCAACAGAAACAACGACCATGAAAATACAAATCGAACATACTTTCCGTGATTATAAGCCATCACACCGCGTTCATTGATCAGTAGTGGGTCCCCATCACACATCACGTTAGCAGCGTTGAGCGCCTCATCTGCGAGCGCGTGTTGAGATAGCATGATGTGCTCCATGCCCACGAACATTAGCGGGAGGTGCGAGCTATTCGAAAAAAAATTAATCGCAATATGACTGTAAAGTCGTGATAATTACCCGGTAAATAGCCGCGCACAGGTTGAGTACGCAGTGACAGCATGATCATGTTCGCCTTCAAGTGCGAACGTATGCGCGAACGCTATCCAAGCGGGAGCAAATCTCGGATCCATCAAAGATGTCTTGCTATCATGGTTAAACGGTCAGTCGTTCACGCGAAACCATCAGATAATCCAAATGCGAACCTGAAATACGTCCTCGCCTCGACCCACTTCTTAGCCGTCAAATACCACACACCCACCGCATACCAACTCATCGCCGCCTCCGGCTCCCTTTCCACCATCTCATGCGCTAACACAAACAGCCTTGCATTCAAATGCGGCAAATGGTGCATGCACGCCACATGCAGCGGCATCGTCGCCGCATGCATGCTCACCAGCTCCAATATCCTCCCCGTGATCGCGAAACAGTCGGCGAAGCGGAATTGCGCGTACAGAGCATCGGCGAAGGAGAAGAGGACGTCGGGGTTGTCGGCGAGGTTGTATTCGGTGGTGAGGCGCCGGCGCGTGAGGGCGTGTTCGTCGGCGTGCTTGTATTTGCGGAGGCGGGCGGTGTAGATGAGCCGCATGAAGTCGGCGTCTTCCGGAGTTTGCTCTGCGTAAGCTAGGCCCTGGACGAATTCCCATTCTATTATAAAAGGGTCACTATGAGTGGACGAGAAAATCGACGCTGCTCTTGCCTTCGTCGGTCGTCATCATCTCGCCACTAACGAGCTGCTCGAATGCTTCATAACATTTTACATCAAGCGTTAGAGCTTCCATGAAACATTCCTTCGCTGTTTCGGCGCGATTGAGTTTCAGCATGAGTAGACCGCGTAGGTGGCACATTGACGCTTCAACCTAAAGGAGGTAAGACGGGAAGCTAGACATGCGGCGTCTAACACACCTTGATTCCTCCATCCATGTTCGGTATTTGAGGACCACTTTTCCCTAATGGACAATTAGTTATAATAGAATTTATGAGAAAATATTCAAAGCCAACTCGCCTGACCCTCGAAACGGGTTCGCCTCTCCAAGCATCTCTGTCGCGTCGGTCCATTTCCCTTGTCGAACCTGACATTGGGCCGCAAGATACCGACACGCAACACTCATGTCCACGAGCTTCGACACCGCCTCCAAATTATCGGCCGCGAGGTCAATCATAGCTCCTGGTCCCATTGGCAGACGACTCCTCGTATGGGTTGGGTCCAAATTGTGCATTGGTAAACCAGATGCTGGCTGCTTTCCTTTGCCCTTGTCTAAAGACGCCATGCTGGGATTTGTGCTCATGAAAGGTGTCGGATGAGCGATGGATGTGAAGTTGACTAAAGGATGAGCGTGCCCATTGGTGGCTGGATGAGGATTTTCAGGAAGTGGAAACGGTCTTGTGAGTAGGCGCTCAGCCCGTGAATATTGGTGAGTCAAGAAATATATTTGGGCAAGCCAAAAGGCATCATTTGGGTCATCTGTACCAATATGAAGCACTTAGTGCACGAGACAAAATATGTACGCACTCGTCCAACTAAGGATCTTGTCACCCCAAAAGGCGGCAGTATCGTACAGATGTTGCATCATCGCGTCGTGACGCCAAAGGCGCATGCGGTCAACCATCCCCCACTCCAGGTCATCGTCGTCGTCTTCGTCGTCCTCCTGAAATACATCGGTGTTGTCCTGAGCAAGGGGGTGTCTACTCGCACTT
This sequence comes from Rickenella mellea, assembly GCA_004355085.1. Taxonomy (NCBI): domain Eukaryota; kingdom Fungi; phylum Basidiomycota; class Agaricomycetes; order Hymenochaetales; family Rickenellaceae; genus Rickenella; species Rickenella mellea. The sequence continues at coordinate 82,722 of ML170192.1, forward strand.
TCTTTGGGTCTCCTAGCACGGCGAGGAGATGAACGTAGTGGAGATGCTGGGAGTACGGAACGATTTGGATCTAGAGCAAACGCGTGAAAGGGTCCGTGACCTGAAGCTGCACTATTATTGGCGTCGACAAGAGAGTGCACCAGTTGTTGGGGATCCAGAGAGAACGATGAGCTTATTGAATGGCGCGGGCGCAGGTTTGAAGGGGATGCGGGAGCCGGGATGCTGAAGTTCGGTCTTGTGGGTGTGGCCATCGTGAACAACGATGAGAGACGCGTCGGGTTCGTGACCTGTCACAATGTCACAAAGTTCTGCTGAGCGCTCAAGAATTCCTGAGGTGGCCGGACGACAATCCGGACAACAATGGGAGCGCCGCGGGACATATTTTTTCCTGAAAAAATCAACCCAAATCTTGTTGGTTTCCCAGCCCTGGGCTGATGATGCTCCTCTGGCCAATCCCGACGGAACCCGGACAAATTTTGACAACTAAATTTCCAAGTTCACGGTTCATATCTCTGAACCATAATTTTTCGCCATCCAGACACTCGAGCCAACCTATTTTGTGGACGGAACCGATGGGTATGTGAGGAAAACACGGTGGGACGATATTTTGCAATATTTACGCCTGGTTTTGAACAGGTCAATCTCACTTTGAAGTTAGCCTGGGTGATGGAATTTGGACAGTTTCGGAGAAATTTAAGAAAATATTTCAAGACAGAACGTGCAAAAAGTTGCGATTCTCTATCAGACATATTATCCTATTTCAGACACATCCAGCTCGTTTACAATTACATGTTGATCAAAAAAAAACTGGCCTCTTCCAGTTGTACTCATTGTTATATCCCCTAGTTATACGCGGGCGGCAGATAGGACTTGGGCTTCGGTCCTGCAGCGTAATCCGTCGTGATCTGGACGTCAACCTTCAAAAGTTTCTCCTTGGTTTCAGCGACGAATCCAGCTGCCTTAAACGGATCCAATTCCACGCGATACTGTTCGCAAAAATTAGAACATCACACAAATGTGCAAGCACAACAAAACCTACCTTCGCGAAAAAGTTGCCAAAGGAGAAGGATGGTTGAATGTTCAACGGGATGTTGATTTCGCCATGCAAGATGCGTTGCTTCGATTCCGATCCTTCGGCTAAACTATCGTTGGGTTTCCACCAGCGCGCATCCGCAACTCGTCGATCGTCATCCGACGACCACTCTTCCATTGTACCCCCCCACATGCTGCCAATCTGATTTACCTCCCACTCTGTCTTGAATTCGCGGAACAACCCAAGACTGGGGCTCTTCACATCTGATAAAATGTCGATGGCCTGGGTATTGTTGCCCTCCAAAATCAACACGCACGGCAGGACGGATCCGTGTGTGTATGCGAGCTGTCAAGCTTCATGAACATTCATTATAATCAATAAGATGATAGGTTTCACGCACTGGAGTGGCCAATGCAAGCTGCGAAGCTCCGATCAGCAAACAGACATCCCAATACCGATTGCTTTGTTTGAACACTCACTGAGCACTTGACACCGACATCCACGGCATCGAACAATTTGCCTTGGACATCGACCGAGAATATCTTCCATCCTTCCGGGTCCGCATCTGGCCCAAGAAGTGGAACGCCCTCCGAGTACGCCTTCTGGCGAAGTGGAGATGGGGGACCAGGCTTCGAACGCGGAGTGTATCCGTAACGCGTCCCAACTCTGCTCGAAAATGTTAGCGCGCATCAATTACAACGATATATATGCGCCTCACTCTTGATTTGACCGGAAGAAACTAGAATGGTTAACCAAAACGGCCATTTCGTACTTCATCGTCGAAAAGCTGCCTTTCTCCGAAAATTGTGGTGGCAGTGGCAAAGTCCCAGCGAGATTCATTTCCTTGTACTTATTCTCGTCGTCGAATGTGACCTCTTTGGGAAGATTGACAGAAAATTTCCAAGTGTATTCCCCTCGCAATTTAATGTCTTTGTTGTTGCCAGAAGAAAAGTTCTTTGGATCGCCTTTGGACGCATCCCACAACGTCTCGTGGAGTTTAAAGAAGGTGAGCGGGTCTCTGTTCCTCACGCTGGCCGTCTCCATTATGCCTTTGAACTAAAATAGAAATCATAAGCAAGCGAGCGCATTGGGATCACGGCGGCACATACCATGAGAATCACCGACTCGATACCAACAGCCTTCGGGAGATTCAGTTCAACAGAACCAACGACGGGCTCGCCACCCAAGAACGTCGGAAGGTATTTCACAGATGGTGCGCGACTTTGAACCTTGAGCGTCAGCGCAGGCTTGTCCTTGCCATCTTCACCCGACGTGAATGTGTGTTCGACAAAGGCCGAAGCCTCGTGGGCAACGTGGGGCGAATATTGAGGGAGGTCAGTAGATTCAGGTTGCTGAGCCATGTTACTGTTGATGAATGTCAGAGCTAGAAGCGAAGAGCTTGAGGATCGAGGTGGAATGCAAGATGGTATTTTATAGTAAATGCTGAGCCGTTAGGTCATCCCAAGGACAATCAGGCAGAAGCACACGGACAGCAGTTGATCGCGATGCGCAGCAGCGAGCGAGCGCGCCCAGTTCAGAGTTCGCGTATGTGATCACCGAACTGTGCGAGTGAGCAACGCCAAAGGTGATGTTCCTGATAGATAGCAATTGCAAAGAATAGACGCTGAGAACGAAAAGTCATGTATCAATTTCGAGACCGCATGGTGCTAAGCACTTCGATGGATTGACAGCGAAGATCTTTAGAGTTTTTTTGCGAGATGTCGATAGCGCGAATCGCTGGCAAAGCTAATCCGCAGTTCACCAGCGTCGGTCCATTGGTCGTCCGTCGATCAAAGGCGGGATTTTGTGATCTACCATGAACATTGCACAATGCGCCATTTTCGCGACCATCTGCAATACCTACTGCGCAATGATCACGAAGTCTTATACTTGGAAAGTGGTTCTCGTAGGCAATGGTGCGCAGTTCAGCAAAGCTCGGGTTGGCGCGGTGTTACCACTCGTCCGACTTTTCCCGAGTCGGCGTCGACCATTTTGGAAACTGAAAAGCGTTAAGGTATCATGCCATTGCCCATGGCAGGATCATGCGTACAGTATGCATGGAGGTTTTCCAAGGTGAAGAGCTGCGCTTGCGCAGCTCAGGAGAATTTTGAACTGATGAGTGTATGCACATTTTCGTTGAACAGCGGTACCAAATGTCATAAAATTCGTAGAAGTCATGAAGTATCGTAATTCGTAAAGTTCGTAAAGGTTCGTCAATGTCATAACGGTCGTGGGGGGTTCGTAACAGGTCGTGTCGTAATGTATACATGAGTGGAGAAAAATGAAGTGAGCTACAAATACAGTATGCCATCCCAAAGCTTGATTGATGCCTTCTTCCTTCCTTTGATTTGATGCGTCTCGAATGTCCGATGGTCGTAAAAATACATATCGTTCATGGGCGGAGTAGTGTCCCTTCCTAGAAAACAGCCTGCCAGTCTCTTCGTGTCCAGCCAAGATATATCGTTGAGTTTGTTGAAGCCACCAGAGTCCGAAGATTCAAATATGCATCAGCAGCTACACATCGACGTCGGCGTCTTCGTTCCTCTCAAACATCCACAGGCGGCCTCGGCATATCCATCGCGGGATGAAGTGACTTCGCAGTAGCAACCTTGTCCTTCCTCAACAGGTACTTGAAGAAATGCCACACCTGCTCAGCGAGCATGTACGCGTGCAGCCGTATCGCGAGCGTGAGGAGCAAGGCACACACGACGAGGACCATGACGGCTGCTGTGAACACTGAGTCCCAGGATGTGAGCGCGAGCGCGCAGAGGGTGGCTATGACGCTGAGCGCGGGGAGTTTCGCGAGGATGGCGAAGATGAGGCGGCCGGCGGGGACATCGTTGAGGCGGATCTGGGTAAGAGAGACGCGAATTTGTAATCTGATCATTGAAGAAGGGTTGGAACGGGAGAAAGGAACGTACGGGAAGAGAGTCGCTCGTCATCGCGTCTAGTGTTGAGAGAGTGATGAGGCTGTAGAGAAGGCAAGCGAGTGTCCAGGAGATGAGCGGGCCATTATCCATTGTCGTGCCCATGAAGCTAATAAACGTAGTCAATAATCACGCCGCGTTTTATAACGGAGAGGAATCGTCGTACAATAGCATCGCAAGAAGCTAACGGAACCAAAAACACGTATCAGCAAAATACGTCTCACGCAACCCAAACGAAAACCTCAGACTAACCGTCTCACAATGGAACTTGACCTCGTGACTAATTCGCTTCAGCAAACACTCATAGTCTTGCGGCTCGCTCGCTTTGGCGATGCTGGCATAAGGCGTCCAGGCGAGCACGAATGCCTTGATCGTAGCACAGCACGAGCGGATGGAGCCAGCCGAGGACATCTTTGAGAGCGCTTGCGGTGGAGGAGGGGGGGGGGAGTCCGAGTCGGAGGAAGGAGGGCGGGATGACGTTCAGCGTAGCGTCAGATAGGTCTTAAATCCCCCAGCATAAGCTGAAACCCAGTCAGAACGCCTCCCAGTACAGGCAGAAACCACCGGAGTTCAGAAGCATAGGGCAGGTAGTCCAGATTGAAATGACATCTTAATTCCGCGGAAATTGGCTAAGGGTTTGACAGTATTGTACCGGTGCGTCCAACTGACTGGATGTTTTCCAGGAAAATTCGGATGGAGCCCGGAGATCAAGAGAGTAGTGCAGAAAATCCAAGCTACGGTGAAATTTGCCGCGGTGTCCGGTAGACTTTGTCTTCTCCCGTTAGGGGTTACATGTCGAAGAGTGGCGGGCAGATCGGCGGCGGCGGGCAGTGTAGCAAGGAAGCAAAGTCAAAGCTGCCAATTTGGGCCATCCGCACGACCTAGCGGGTCGGAAGCCTACTCAATAATTTGCCGGTCAAAATCACGGTAGGAAGAACGTTCACTAGCAAAGTTTACTAAAGCAGATGCAATGTGCGTGCAAATGTGAAGAGCGGTAGTGGTACGTGCGCAAGATTGCCAGAAAAGGGAAGGCTCATCACGTGTTTGGCCTTTGTTTGTTAGGCTCGGCTTAGCTCGACGCCTCGCATCTTTGCTCTCTCCGCGGTCGCTGCGCCGTCGCCTGCAACGAAACGGCGTTTGGTAGCCACACACAACATATCAGAAACCACCAAAGTTGAACAGACGACGATGAAATATATCGAATTTCCCGAGCTGGCTCGTTTATCGCAAGCCCTCACACATGAGGGGCCAGAGTGCTCTGTGCACACTCGCGTAGAGGCGTACAGCTGCAAGAACATCAACAGAGACAAGAAACTCTTCCGCTCGCTCGAGAACGCATACAACGATGAAGTGTCGCACTCCCCGCCCGTCCCCTCATTCATAGCACTCGATCGCGAGGCGGAGGTCACTCCCTTTGGCCCAATGGACAAACACGCATCGCGCAAGACCCTCTACCTGCTCATCGCCACCCTCAACATCGCGTTCCCGGACCATGAGTTCTCCGACGTCCGCCCGCAGCACTTCTGCAGAGAGGAAAGTGGCGCGAATGTTCTGAATGCTTTGAGCACCACCCTGGTCTCGCCACAGCGTCCTGGCCTCCGAGCGCCGCGGACTTACTCCTCCTATCCACCCACTTCCGCTGACTTCTTCCCGTCTTCCGTCCCCACCTCCTCGTCCCCGGTGAACCAATTCCTTCCGAGCCCTTACGCGCCACCCCAGATCGTTTCGGGTACGCACCCGACGCTCTACCGCATGCTCGACGATATCATTGGCTTGAAGGACTGCGAGGTGTACTCGTACGTCCCGGACATCGACTCCGATCCGCACGCCACCGACTTTGACGACTCCGACGACGACCTGTCCGCTGGCGACGAAGACTCCTCCGCCGATGACGACGACGGCGCATTCGAGTTCGACGACTACGATATCGACGAAACGAGGTCCAGTCGTCCGCTGTGGGCGAGCGGGAGTAGCAGCGACACACGCAAGTCGTCCTCCTCATCGTCCGACCACTCGCCTCTCCGCGTACGCGTGAGGCGTCGCGGTGCACTGCTCTGGAGCTCCCATTGGTTTTTCCACAACAGGAAGTTGAAGCGCATTGTGTTCATATCGATATGCGCTCGCACGAAGGGCGGGCACCAGTGGACGAGTGATGACGAGGAGGTTTACGGGTCGCCGGAGAAAGTCCATGGGGAAAGATTCTTGGGATGGGAGGGAGCCGTTGGTGCTGGCGCTCGTGCGATGGGCTTGAATATTAAGGCTCGTTCTTTGTGAATATTTTCTGTGAGCCAAGATTTCTTCCCAGGTGATAATCACTCACCCTTTTTATATACAGATGATGACCGGCCACCTTCTACCACGGACCGCATTCAATTTTTTGGACACGTCCCCTATGATGCGCTGCTATTGACGTAGCATCTCCACCATTCGCCACATACCTATGGTCATTTCATTATTCACTTTCGATTCTTTTTTTCGATTTTGGCCCAGGACACTACCATAGCTTGTGATAATCTTGTACTTGTTTCTTTCAGGATTCGCGGCGTGCACGTGTACTCTCGCTGCCTTTGATGACCTTGCGTCGTTGTGTAGTGTAGTGTATGTAACTCTGTGTCGACGTTTTGTGCAAAATCACGACCATACAATTTTATCCTGTAATTCTCCAACCGTGAATACGAAGCATCATGAAACGTTGGGAACTGATACTCACCTTTTCTAAACGCTAAAGACATGATGGGTGGAGAAATGCAAGTGGATAGGTATCGATGAGAAGTTCAAAGTCGTGCCACATCACCATGTTGAAATCAACCAAGATTACGCTCGTCCCACAGACGCTTGTGATGTGGCGAGCGTGGGTAGCACCAGGATCGACCACTAGCATAATTAACCATCGAAGACCTGACCTTTAACAAACCATTCTACCCTCCCCATCCAAACAGATCCCGCCATCCAAGCCACCTACAAAATTCCTGGAACGCGAGTCATGACTCGACATCGCGCCAATTAGCTTCCGTCAAAACAAGTAGCGAAGCAAAGTCAGATTTTCAAGCTCGAAGATGAAAGCACAGAGTAATGCAAATCGCGAGCAAGTTTTGGCAGCGGAGATGATGTGATGTTGGAGATGGTTAGGGAGTCAGAAGCGTCAAGTTATCGATTGAACTTATGCTAGCCCCTCGCTTAGCGCTTTTAGCGGGTCGATCATTTCAAACCCCGCTTTCAGCCTTTCGTCACATCACACGCACGATCACACTCGAAATCTGATTATCCGCGGTCGCCGTCTGCTTAATACGTACAGTGCACAGAAAAGGGTGCCAGTCGAACTTGTTTGAACATCCTCCAATTCTTTTGACCGCTCCCAGTAAGCGCGAATTCAATCAAATGCGATCGCGCACGGCACTACGCCGCATGCTGATTCTATCTCCACAACATGGAAAAGAAAACAACCTGTGCCGCACCAATCTTGAATAACGCGAAACGGAAGCAAAAGCTCACCTGAAAGGAACTAGCCGCTTCGGATGCCGCGCGATTGGTATTACTCTAACCCGTTCATTCCCGATGGAAGGCATATGTCTTTCGAGCATGTGTGGAGTTCCGTAGCCTTCAATGGAATCATGCCAGACTGACGCGTACAAGTTCAAATTGCTGATACGTGTGCATCTCAAGGTATTGAATACCTTACCGACCACATCCATGGACGTGAGAAGGCGGAGGATTCATTGCGCTTCAAGTGTTTCTCCGTATCATGGAATGAATTGATTACATCTCAGTGGCTAGGCGGCCTACATGTTCTCTGGTCTAGAGATCAGTTACTCAGTTTCCCAAGTCATGCGAGAAGTAACCTTACGCTCGTGCCCATTTATGATACCTAATTCAGTCGGTCAAAATTTATATACCAAGAGGAACAAACTGCCCTAGTCTCCGTAAAATGATTGTGTCGTCTGTCTTTGCTCTTGCAGAGCGCGGTTCTATGCCCAACGAACCACATTGGCTGTCTCTTGAAGCCGCACAAGTGGCTGGTACAGTCACTCGGTCTATCTTTTTCGGTACGTCATTTCTTAAACGGAAAGTTTTTTCGATCCCGGCCTCACCGTCTGTCGACGATTCCAGGGCTTTTCGTTGTATTGATTTCGGTTCTGATTTACTTTTTGTTGTCGAAACGATACGTCACGTCGCCGTCTGTGGAACGGTACATGTTTGTCACGACGTTCATTCTGTTTCTTATTGCATTCATCGTAAGTGCTCGTCGTTGATTATAATAATAAAGGATTTGATCGAAACCATTACCAGGATTGGGTCGTTGACCTATATCGAACCATTGAGGCTTTCAAACACTTTTCCGCAAGCGATGGCAGTAGAAGAAACTTCCTTCGTCGGACCACGGAGCCAACTTTTATACTCCACGTTCTTACTTTCGATCTACAGAACATGACGGGCGAGATCTTCATGGTAATTATATTCCTACGAGACGGAGTTCTGTTTTTTACCGTGTTTCAACTGACAGATTTATCGTGTGTATACTGTATGGGGAAGAAATAGGTGGGTCATTTTACCACCTATTCTGTTGTGTGGAGCAGCCTTCGGTGTGTACCATTTTTATCTCCTTATTTATGGTTGAATATATACCGCCCCAGTTGCAAATATTGCTTGCCTAAGATTGCTCGCCTCATTTGGCTTACTTCAACTAACAAAACGAGAATTTGTGGAAGTTGGGTTTACGATGGCTCTCGTTTTATCCTGTCTGTAAGTGAAGAAGAATGTCTTGTACGCAAGCACGAATTCACACTTCCCCCAGAACAAATGCCTTGTGCACCAGTATGCGTCTCCATTTCTTGCAAGTTGATAGCCGCTCACGTCTTCAGTTCTCATTACGATTGTCATAATCAAAGCCGAACGTCGAGCTCGAAGAGTTGGCCTGACATTCCCACCGATTTGTGTTAGTATGCTGTTGTCCCTTTTTCATCTCGTTTGTTGATAACCTGTTCTAGGAAATCGCGCGTATCACTGTTGATAGCGGCGCTATCCTGTGGTACCTTCGTTTTACTGAGCACTACAGATCACTTGAATCAGCTGATTGTATTTTCTTAGTTGCAGCCTGGCGTTTGGCGCCTTCTCGTATTTCATCAGCCCGAATTTCCAAACAATTTCTGCAGGATCGGTGAGTCCGTTCACATTATAGCGAACACTCTGATCATCCTGCTTTCAGACCGTTCCTATTGTTGTAAGCAAACATATACGGCTAGTAAAACTCAATTCTCAGCATTTGGTCAATACCCAGGGCATAACATGGACTCTTATTCTTGTCCGCGTAGTTCGAGGCGCAGATGCGAAAGCGGCCAATCCGAGGTTTCAATCTCAGCCAACGAGTCATTTTTCACTGGCAACGCTCACGGTACCTCAAATCACCGCCACAGCGTCCATGGTACCAAGACAGTCCCTATCATCATTTATATGATTTATCGGTTGTAGCACTCATGTAACTATATCCCTATCCCCAATTATCCATACTCCAATGAAGATACGTTCCGACCAGCTTGCATGCACAACCTCATAGCGCGAACGGGCACCCAATCTACCAATTTTTGTCACTGTTACGTGCTAATTGATGTTCGCTGACCTGAAACAGTGAAAGACTTTTTTACGCCTATCCCTGCCATTTAGGCGCGAAGGAAATGATCAATTTCACAGTCACGGTCACACCGTGACCTCTGGTCCGGGATCCGATTAGGCGATGCTCTCAGCTTCATCTCGTTCTCTCCGCAACCCAATCTTACAACAACACTTCAGGATTCTCAGTGCACGCTTAAACGCTTACTACGCCTTGAATATGTATCCCCCGATTGAGCCTTATGATAGTGGCACGTTGAAAGTGTCCGACATTCACACTTTATAGTCTGTTCGTTCAACTTTTCTGGTGAGGATATAGGAGTGCTAATTAGGTTTGGGAGTTTAGTTATGAGTTGAGTGGAAAAAAGGACGGGAATCCTGGTATGTGGTTTCATGCGACGAAGGATGCCGATTGACGTTACGCTGGACAGTTGTCTTCCTTCACGGTTAGAATGCATACAACTAGAGACGCGATCGGCTATTTACTGATGTACATTTATGAACACGTCAAGGCGGACCTGGTGGAGGTGTGCACGAGAAAGACAGACAATTCTTCAACCCGGAGAAATACAACGTAAGATATGTCCCCCCTCGCTCCCCTTTAATACCTAATCAGACGTATATGACAGATCATACTATTCGATCAGCGTGGATCCGGAAAGTCTACCCCGTAATTATGCCCTCCTTGCCACCTCATAAGGTTTAATACAAATTTATAAATTTAGGACAGCCTCGTTGGAAGACAACACGACGTGGGATTTGGTCAAAGATATTGAGAAGCTGAGAGAACATCTCAAAATCGACAAGTGGAATGTCTTCGGGGGTTCCTGGGTGACATTTTTGCCAATATCCAACAGATCATTTCTGAGATTACGTTGTACAGGGATCGACCCTCTCGCTGGCTTACGCCCAGGTATTCATTTCTCAGATTCACGCGTGGATTGAAACAAAGCTAAAACGAATTGAAATTGCAGTCTCACCCCGACAGAGTCAAGAGCTTGGTTCTAAGGTATGTCAACAACACCCAGTGAAAAGTAATTTACCGAATAGTAGTTGACGTTTCTCATTAGAGGAATCTTCACACTCCGAAAAACGTAAAAACTCTTTACTAGGCAAATGCGCAACCCCGATTGACGCGAAATTCCCCAGCGAACTGGACTTCTTCTACCAAAACGGTGCTTCACACCTATTTCCGGAAGCATGGTGCGTCCACTTTCCCCACATAACTCAACTGCCATCACCCGTATTAGCATCCATGAACCAACAACATGTATTGATGATTTAAAATTCCTAGGGAAGAATACATCGCACCGATTCCCGAACCAGAGCGGCGCGACATCGTACTGGCCTACCACGCCCAGCTCAACTCTGTCGACGAGCAGACGAGGTTGACAGCTGCGAAGGCGTGGACGAAGTGGGAGTGAGTCATGTTCTTCACACTCATTCACTATCTATCATCGAATATTCTTCACCCTTAAATCCTTCATTCCTTCATCAATACACACCCTTTGGCACAACGCAAACTGACGATCCGTGAAGAATGGCGACGTCGAAATTATACATGGACCCCGAGCACATCGCCGAGGCCGAGAACGACCATTTCTCCAAGTGAGTAATGACCCATCCGCATAATCACTCCTCCCGTTTCCATTTCAGCCTCTGATGGCAGGTTCTGTGCAGTGCGTTCGCGCGGATAGAGAACCATTATTTCGTCAATTCGGTGCGTGACAATTATTTGTTTCCATATCCAACAGACGAGTGAAAGCGTACCTTTTAATGCAGGGCTTCATGAGGGACGGCCAGCTTCTCGAGAAACAGGAAATCGATAAGATGTACGCGGCAATGACTAATTTTCCACAAATGACACCGCGATTTACCGGGTTTTTGCTCGCAGTCGTCACATTCCTACGATCGTCGTCCAAGGGCGATACGACGTCATCTGTCCAGTTCGTACCTTTTCCTCTTCCCATACAACTAGCTTTAATAATGAAATAATACAGGCAACGACGGCGTACGACTTGAAGAAAGTAAGTCCATATATGCTTCATGGTACATTGTTCTTCATGCATCGTCAAAGGTCTGGCCTGAAATCGAGCTGCACATCATACCCGACGCAGGACACTCCTCTCGCGAACCTGGTACTTCGAAGAAACTCGTTGAGGTAATTCCAAATTTCCTATTCATAATTCAAATAACTAAAAACTACTACGCACGCCATCCTCAGGCAACAGACAAGTTCGCAGACCTCTGATCCACACATCCCCCTTATCTTCCAATCACGACAACATCATGAAGTTTGTAAAAATTCGTTATGCCCCATGTTCACTATGTTAGTACAACGTGTACACTGGATTATGCGTTTGGGAGAAAGAAAAAGATATTCGGCGATAGCGAGGAGACTGAGTGAGTGAATGTGATGAGTAACCGATGAGACTAGGATAGCGAGGGTCGAGTCATGTATGACAGAGAGGAAAGTGGTTGGAGAGAAAAAAAAGGATGGTGGTGTGGAAAAACTCGATAATGGAATAAATGAGTAGAAAAAGGGGGACATAAAAGTGTGAGGGAATGATTATAGCTATAAAATACTTCAATCTTCATCTTCTCTGCATTTCTATTATACCTATCCAACCAACGCACCCCCTCCCTCCACCTCCCGCGCACAAGTCGAAAACCCAATCAGCTTTAGCTTTGAGACAAATCCTGCAGCGACGGCACCTCCGGGATATCGTGCAACCGCGTCCCATGCACGCGCAGGCGGTACAAGCACGTGAAGTCCGCGCCCCAGTTGCTCTTCACGAGCAGCACGACGAGCCCAAAGTCGATGCCCAGCTCGCGCACCTCCTTCGACGCGGGGAACGTCTGGATGTTGTTCGGCGCGTGCACGTCGTACGTGAACGCCGCGACGCGCATGTACCGGACGCCCGAGGACCGCAGCGTCGCGGGGTACGTGTCCACCTCGGGAGCCTGCGCCTCTCCACCACTGCCCTCCGCCAACGCATCCCGCCGCGCCTGTTCCCTCCTCTCGATATACGCGCGATACCGCTCCATGTTCTCCTCGCCCTCCACCATCCCCCACAGCTCCATCTCCCTCGGCGCAGTGCGCATATCATGCGCCACCTCCCTCGCCACATGGTCAATCGTCACCTCCTCAATATACACCGGCGCCGCGAGCGCCACACCCAACTGCCCAACAGACCCAACGAACGGCCAACAATGCCCCGTGTGCAGCTCGTGGTGCAGCGCCGTAACGGGCGGCCGGCCCATCAGGATCTGCGCGTCGTTCGAGAAGAGCGAGTACAGGTAGCTCCGCTTCGCGCGGCGGTTGATCTCCATGGTGGGCGACGTGAGCCCGGGGATGACGGATGCGCCGCCGGAGTGCAAAGCGTAGTCCACGCGCGCGAGCTCGTCCTTGCGCGTGTACCGCGCGATGGTGTCGCCGACGAGGTGCGTGATGAGCGCCGTCACGTCCGTCCCGTCCGCCGCCTTGATCGTCAGCCCCACACCCGTTCCAGTGGCGGTGCCCGAGGTTAGCTTGTTCCACCACGCAGCGCCGGACGAGGCGGCGACCGCTCCAGGCGCAGAAGTCTTCGCGACGGCGTTCTTCGCGAGCTCGATGGCGTGCTGCAGACGGCCATCCATCATGCCCATCTGCTCCTCCAACGCCTTCACCTTCGCGCGCGCGTCCTCGTCACTTGCAGACCCGCTTATCGGTGGACTCCGCGCGACGCCATCGACCTGTTGCTGCACCCCCCTAATCTCGCCGTTCAGCCTCTCGATGGTTTGGGCGAGTGCGAGCCTATAGTCCTCCTCCGACCTCTGCGCCCGTAGTGCCTCCTTATCGACCCAGTTCTCCAACGAGTTCACCTTGCTCACCATCCCACTCTGCTTCTTCAGCTCATTCTCGAACCGCGAATGCGTCGTCTGCATGCTCGACTGTACATCCATCAACACATTCTCCACCCTCGAAATCCACGCAGTGAGGTCCTCCAAACTCCCCGGCGGCATATCCAACGGCTGGTACTGTCCCTTTCCTTGACCGTACTGGCCCTGGTGGAACCCACCCGACAACCCCAAGATCGTCGGATGCCTCAGCGTATACCACGCCACATACATGCCCAGCCCCACCACGAGGTATTTCCCAAAATGCGACACCCCGCCGGGCTGGCTCGCGAGCCGCATCGGCGCGCGCACGAACAAGTCAAATATGCTCCCAACGACTCGGCCGACCAGCAGCATGACGAGCGCGAGCATCTTGAATACGAAACCGACCGCCGCGTGGCCTGCTCGGTAGAAGAGATTGACGCCTTTTCCGAGGAACGCGCCGATGGAGAACGACGGGCCGCTGCGCGGAGGACGCGGTTCGGAGGAAGCGAGGGAGGCGCGGTACTCTTTCGAGGGACATTCTTCTTTCTCGAGTTCGAACTCCTGTATGGGCGAGAGGCCTTGTTCGAGGTCCATCGATTGGTCAGTGGGACCTGAATTGTCATATTCTGTTGAAGGTTCCTCTGGCTGGACTTCCCGCGAAACGGACGCTCGGCCTAATGGTGGTACGGACGTGCGCAGTGCCGTCTGTTGCTGTTGAGCTGGTGTAGCCGATCTCGCCGATCGCTTAACGTCAAGTTCAATCAATCCCCCCTCAACTTCAAGAAAGCGCAACTCGCTCACCTGTTCACTAGCATGTTCATCGCTAACACTCCCCTCATCCTCATCCCCGCCTTTACTCCCCCTCCCCTTCCGCCTCCTCCGCTTATCATACTGAGTCACAGGCAGCGTCGTCAGCGGGCCACCAGTCCCATCCTTCTTCTTCGCCTTTCTTCTCCGCCTCTTCGACCCATCCTCATCCTCCTCTCCCTCCGACTCTGACTCCAAATCCGACATCGTGGGGCGGTATGCCTTGTTATCCACCGACATCCTCCCTCGCTTATGTGCCGCAGCCGCCGACGCCGATGTCGATGCTGGAGCACCAGCACGTTTAGACGAGGGCTTGACGGACTTCTGGTACTCCTCCTCTTCCTCCTGGTAGTCATAGCTCGAACTGTTGTTCCCCTGTCCGACCAGGGTAGCATCCGTCGTCTGTCGCGAGGGTGGCGCCTCTGGCTCCTGCGACCGTTGACGCATGAGGTACGCCGTCGGAGCCAACGCTGCGCGTTTCGTGAATTCCGCAAGATGCTCAAACGGGCTTTTCCCGCGTCCATTCGCGTCTACCGAATCTCCGCTCCTATCATTCTCCGCGTCGGATGCGTTCTGTGCGGACCGGGATTTCGATTGTGGTTTATTGGTGTTACTTGTTCGTGAGCCTGTTCGACTCGGGGGTACAGCGAGTCGGCGGTGGCTTGAGTTTTGCGCCTGCTGTTCGTACTCTACTGACGTGCTTCGTGGGTAGTTGGCTCGTGAGCCTGTTGACCATGCGGTATTGGCGTTTGAACCGTTCGACATAGCTGTAAATGTGGATGCTGCCTGGTGAAACGCGCTTGCGATGTTGACGGACGTGTCCTTCAAGCTTGTGCCGTTTGGTTGGGGTGGGGTGGTGATGATGCCTGGGCCGAGGGATGCGCCTGGGCGGTTTGCAAGTGCTTGGTTGCGCTGCTTGAGACGTGCGTAGCGTGCTAGAGCGCGTTCTTCTTCCTCCGCGTCGTCCTCTGCGCCTTGCTGGTGGTACGAAGAGGTGTTAGAGCGGGTCGGTGAGGCGTTCCGAGCGGCTCGAGGAGAAAGCGTCGGAGAGGGTGGCTTTCCGGGGGACCGGTTACCGAAGGTGGGTGCCCTGGCCATAGGTGTGATTAGATACGTGATGAATTGAAAGTCAAACGAGTTTTAAAGACAAAAAACTGACCCGTAGGCGTACGAAAGCGGGATGGAGCTGGCTGATGCAGCCTTCCGCGGGGGGGAAGTCGTGTTCTGGGGCTGTATAGCACTGTTCAAGAATGATTGATGATCGAGACGCCTGCCTTGACCAAGTGGTGTGCCCGAAAATGACATGAAAGCCCGGTTAGGCCTGCAAGACGATATCTGCGTGTTCAGTCAACACGTGCACAGTTCGTGGATCACAGGAGGTCGCTGCCAGTGCTTGCCTGGTGTTTAGGTGCTGTTCGCGTTTAATGGGGTTGGTTTGAGTGCTCTGTTTTCGTGTTCAACGGTCTCGACGACGGCGGCAACGATGAGGACGACGAGAGTGTGTAGTGGCAGAAAGTAAAGGAGGACACAACCAATGCCGCATGTAACAGGGTCCTCACTGTTTGCTCGTATTTGCACATCATTGTCCCAATAAGGAAACACTGGTGGCTTTTATTCGCGCGCTTTTGTTTTCTCTTTTCAGCGACAAGACACTCCCAGTTTACTAGGGTTTCACCGTAACGCATTTTTAGAGGGACCATAAATATATTCCGTGCTGTATGCTATTAGGATGCCAATGCCAAGATGCTGCTGTACTGTAAGGTGTTCAAATCATTTACACGCGCCTACAACCACCCACAACCACCCGTTTACTTCCAGAACGAATCCCAGCCACTAGTGAAGGTCTGCGACAGCCTCCGCGTCTCGTCCACATAACTCCCCCCGCCCCTCTTACCACCCCACGATTTCCTGACACCACCATTCGCTTTCCCGCCTTCCTCAACTGCACCTTCACCCTCACCCCCAGCTGGAGGTGGCAACGGCGCTTCCCCCTGGACTGTACCAACATTCTCCTTCCCATCCTCACCAAGCACCGCATCCACCTTCCCCTTCCCCTTCCCACTCGTCTTTTTCGATACCTTCGGTGCCGACCTGCGCGAAGACTTGGACTTGGACTTCTCCGCCGTGGCCGGCTTATCATCTGAACCTGCTTGCGCGGGGGGCTCGGGAAGTGGGGCGTCTGCAACCTTGGGTGAGGCTTTGGCCGACTTGGACTCCTTCGACGCGTCGCTTGGCTGTAAATCCGTGGTTTCCTTCGGTGCATCTGTCCCGTCCGTAGACGCCAAAGGCACATTCTCCACCCTCGGACTCCCAACCTTCGAACTCACACCACTCGCCAGCGCGGCAGGAGACGTCACACCAGCACCACCCTCGCCCCCACATTCGCCTCCGCCTTCAGCCAACCCAACCTCCCCAACCCTAGGCGAAGTCATCCTCGATCCAGCAGGCGTCACCCCACGCGACTTCCTCTTCTCACCGCCGTCATCCGCTTCGAGAAAGACACTCGAGATCATAGGCGTCTGCACACGCGACGCAGGGAGGGATTTCAGGCCCTTCTTCACAGACTGAGGTGGGGATAGCGTTGACGTCGTGGTGTCTGGAGGGAGGGGGGCATCGTTGTTGACCTGCGGAGTCGGCACACGCGACGACACCAACGACTTCGTTCCATTGAGAGCATTCGGAGACTTCGCCAACGCTTCCTCCGATACCGGCAGAGAAACATCGGAAACTTGTGGTGTCGGCGCCTTCGACGCACTACGCGACTTCGTTGAGACCTTGGCAGACGCCGTCACTAGTGGCGCGCTCGCGCCGCGCGGACTCGACACGCGAGAGGGGACGGGGGTGGGTTTTAACGACTTTGGTGGCATCAGCGGGGACATGCCTATTGGCGTCTCACTCAAGCTGGCAGCCGCGGTCCCATCTGCACTGAGAGCGAAGAATCCACCGGGAACGACGACGTCCGTGTCTTCGACTTGTGCTTGTGCTTGTGTTTGCACGTTCTCAATATCCGCCCCTGGGTCTGGGACTGAGGCAGAGTCGGCGGGGAAAGTTGGCTCGGGGATACCACCACCACCACCGCCATCAACCTGACTCGGAACACCACCGGCATTCTCCAACCCCAGCGAATTCCCCCCAAACACGAACGACCAGAGCGTATTCGCAAACGACTCAGCGTCAGCTTGCACGCGCGGGTCGACAGGGGAGTCGCTTGGCCTTGGGTACGGGTCCGGCTCCGTTGACGTTTCCGTCGAAGTCGAAGTTGACGTGGCGGGTGGTGGTGTGAGGGATTGCGTCTCGATGGGAGGTGTGGTAATTGTGATACGAGGAGACTTTGTGGCGAATACTGGTTCTTCAGTAGCTTCAGTCGGAGGCACTACAACTGCCGCCGTCGATTCCTCCACTGGTGCTGCTGAAGGTTCGACCAGCGGTTGCTCTTGTTCAGTAGCAGGCTGCTCGACGTGTATAACTGGCACTTCCTCCTCCTGCTGAACCGGTGCCTTATCACCCGCAACTTCTTCAACGGTAGGCTGTTCGACGACTGGCGCTTGTTCGACGTCCTCTGACGTAGATGCATGCTCGCTCATGCCCCGCTCAACGGGAGGTTCTTCATGAACGACTGCCGTCTCTGCCACCGTAACCTGCTCCGCTGCCGGAACGTCCTCAACTGGAGCTGGATCCGAGGCAGGTAACTCGTCGCTTGCTGGTATCGCCGCAGGTTCCACGACAACCGCCGACGGCTCCGCAACATGCTCTACCGGCGGAACGTCCTCCACTACCGCCTGGTGGACATGACTTTCTTCTTGAATGGCCGGTGTCTCATCTGCCGCTGCTGGGGATGGCGGAAGGGACTCTGTCGTTGGCTGGTTATCTGCTGGTTCGGAGACTGTTGGTTCTGGGACCGGCTCTGGGACCGCTGGCTCTGGGACCGGCTCTGGAACTGTTTCTGGGACTACGGGTTCCTTGGTTTCCGGTACAAGAGGAGGAACATCAGCGGGAGCTTCCTGAACGACTGCTTCTGCGACCTGTTGCACTGGTGGGTCCCGAGGTGGAGATTCGGTGGATGACTGTTCAGCAGGTGGTGGTGCTTCAACGATTGGTGGTTCGGCTACATGTTCTGCAAAAGGCGGAGAAATATATTGTGGTTCCTCAACTTGTGACTCTGCAATCCCGCCTTGAGAGGTGGATGGTGCGTCGGATTGTTCGACAGGTTCATGGACAAGTGCTTCTGTAGCGGGTGTCGTTGGAGACTCGGTGGCTGGAGATTGAACTGGAGGTTCTGGGACAACAGGAGCTTCTACAGTTTGTTCGATGGAAGGGGAAGGATCTGCTGCTGGCTGCTCCACGGTTCTTGGTTGCGGTGTACGAGGAGACTCGACCGGTTCTTGTGTTTCTGGAGTAGATGCTGAAGCGTCGGTCGGTTTGTCCTCGGCCACGATATCTTTTGGCGCAGACACAGGCGTGGCCACCGCAGGCGCTACAACCGCTTCCTTATCTTCCTCCAGAGGCTGTTGGTCCCTTCCCGACTTCTGGTCAACGACAAAGTCACCAACAAAAGCATGGACTTCATCATTCACACCTTTCTGCGCCTCCTTTGGGCCTTTGATGAGCTGCTCCTGTTCGCGATGTATGGCGCTTGGCTCGACGGCGGTCGTCAGAGACGATATCGTCATCGCTGGCGTTTGCGGTAGTTGAGCATTGGTGAAGGCCGGTGTGGCAACCTTATCGGGGACTGTTTGCGCGATGGTAACTTGTGAGTCTGCATTGCCTGGCGCCGCTGGCATGGGTGCCCTTTCGGATGAGCCTGGACCTCGGGCCGCAACAGAGTGGTTTGATTTGGACGATGCTGCACGACTTATCGAATGGCTAGTGCTTGCCACGGATGATCGCTTTTCGACACGAGAGGTCGAAGACTTCACTGAAGTATTCCGACTTACAGAAATGGTGGATTTGCTCGGAGTCTCCACTTTTGTACCCGGCGTCATCGAGAGGGACGACATGGACGTCGTAGACGGAGTTCCGCTTATCCGGCGGAAATCTGGAGCGGCATCGATGTCAACTGGAGGTTTCGGAGAGCGCGGTGCCTCTGATATTGCTGACGGAGCTCGTGACATTGGCCTACTGATATTGTGTGTCGGTTGGTCTGGTCCTGCGGATGGAGGCACCTCCCAAGCGTTGACCGTCAAATTCTCCGTCGTCAACAAAGTTGGTTCACCAAGCCTCGGCGACGACGACAGTTTGGATGTACTCTTTCCCTTGTAGTTTGCGGCCGAGGTCTCACTTCGCACAGAAACGCGCGACATCCTCTTATCCGCGTTGGACTCCGAATGGCTCAGACTAGACTGCGGCCGTTGACTTCCGAGGGACGACGACGTGACTGATTTCCGCCTGCCCGTTCCGGGGTCCGCATCCGCCTTCAACTCGCGTGGAACAGAATCGCTGCGAGAATGGATGGAAGTTTTGCTTTTGACGTGCTCAGGGGAACGGGCTCGACTGGGTGGAGCTGAGTTGTTGTACGTTTCCGAGCGCGACGTGGTCGTGGCAGAATCATCCTCCACGGGAGGCGGCAAAGAATCCTCCTTCTCCATGTGTGATCCGCGTTCATTGTATACGATACTGGCAGGTCCGCTGCAATAGCAATCAGAATGTTAAGCGCTTAGACACAATAAAAGAGACGTACTATCGAACCTCGCCCTGAATGCGAAGAGGAAAATGAAATCAGAGTCAATCGGAACACGAATAAAAAGACACTCACGTCCTCTTTCCACCGTATTCTGGCCTTGAACTCAGTCAAGCCGAACTGGATCTCGATGTAGAATACGACAGTCCAATAAGTCTCTCCGTTCGGACCATCTTTGGGTTGAGCGCTATCACTGAGCTTCGACAGGTCGGCCTGGACGAAGCACAGGCTACCGAAATGTTCTAATGCACAGTCAAATTGATTCTTTATTCGGGAAAATTATCAGCTTACCGTGTTTCCGTTCAAGCCATTGAGGAACGGCGTTTCCGCCTCGGTAACACCATATCTCAACTTCGAAAGTTGACAAAGTTGATAACTTCGTAACTTCTGTGTAGTACTTGCGGGAAAATTCGGAGCTCTCATTTACTCGTTCACCCTGTGAACAACATTTACAATAAGAACTGAGGTATCTGTCATGCTTCTCACCTTTGCAAGAATACAGTCGAAAGCGTCTGGGATGTATTTGGGTCCGGATGGCAATTTTATGACCCGATCTTGGCGGCTAATGTGCTCGGGGTCCTCCGCATTCATCTCTCTTAAGAACTCGACGCCGTAGATGAATTTTGATACTCTGGCAGAAACGTGGTGATCTAAAAAGAAGCCAACAGCACCATCTGCGACTGCCTTGGACCTGATTACGGTACGTCAACAAAGCGGAGGTCAGAAGACAACTACAAACATACGTCTGAGTGTCTGGTCGATTGACGGTGACGTTCAAGGGAGCAAGCCGCTCCTGCAATTGTTTGAATAGCCATGGGTTGGCAGCAAAGCCTCCCACAAGCCATACAGCCTAATGAGAATGAGATGATGACGACAGATAGAACATAATTAACAGACCTTGACTACACCTGCGGCAGCTTTGATTTGCCGTTCGATGCCAGCGATAGCCGCCTCAATCGATGGCTCGAATAGTGCAGCGACCTCAGCACTGTGCGATCCGTTACAAACATGAAGGAAATGGTAATAATAGACGTACCCGGTGAGTTTGAGTTGGCCGCCTCTAATCCCAACCTTCAAGTCTTTGTCAAGCGGTGAACCGAAAGGAATATATTGTGATTCATTCTTGTCCCTAAATAGTCTCTTGGTCGTTTCATCAAAACGTTTTGTGATGTGATCGAGAGCATCTTCCGTTCCGTATTTGGAGAACTTGAGCTTTTCTACGGAGTTGGTGAGCATTCTGGGTTACGGGAGAAGGCGAACAGCAGGTATGCTAACCTTCTAGGAATACCCGGGCACGCCTGCTAACGAAGACCGAGCCAGCGAACAAACCTATAGACAATGGGTCACCATTCAACAGTTAAGAAAAGAAGAATCTTACAATCTGGTGGTGCGATTTCCTCAATAATCAGAGGTGACGTCCCTCGAATGGCGTAAGTGCTAATATCTAGAGTTCCACCACCCGCATCAGCAACTACGAAACCATTATCGGTTTCCTTCTATTAAAAGCAATCAATAATATGCTTATTAAAATTCCATCGGAAGACTCACTGAGAGATGATCAGCCGCGAGACCATTTAGTACGCAGGCGTGCAAACTGGCTTCGCCTTCCGTCACGAAACGTATCCTTGACTTCCCTTCATCGGTGTCCGGAATGAGTCCTCCAATGATCGCACTCCGCCGCATTTTGCTCTGCTGGGCGCCTTCCCACCCGTTCGGATGGCTCAGCACAAACTGAATATCCTTCTCAACGGCACTCCACAGCGCAGCACCATTTGCGTGCGTATCTTCGATGAACCTCTTGGTACATTCGAAAAGGTATCGAAGGAAGTCACCGAAGATATCTTCTGCCGATTTGCTCTTCGGAACAGGACTCAGTTTCATGCCATTCATTTCCAGTTTCATCGCTCTTGGACGTAATCGAAGTTTGAAGCTGTGTGAGGCAGTTTTTTATCAACATCAATATCGAATGAGCAATTGATGACGTGGCCTCACAGTTCTACTCTCAACCAACCCTCGTCCTCGGCATCCGATTCAACTAGCGCGCTATCCGCTTCAGCCCCAGCTGCCTTCACATTACCACTGGTATCATAATAAATAATTGATGGTATTTTGGAGTTTCCCGCCACGTGTTCCTGGCCCGGGAAGCTGGGCGAAAACAATGAGTGGAAGAGAGTGAATAGAGACATCGAAAACCATACCGAGTGACTCCGTGAATCTTGGGAACCTCCCCTGGCTCGAGAATGGCGTAGGACACGCCGCTGAACGTTGTTCCGACATCTATGGCTACAGCGAGTGCTCGATTAGGCCCGGAGAATGGTTTACGAGTGTTTGAGGACGAGGTCATGAGATGAAGGGGATAAGATATGATGACGGGGGATGGAGTGAGAAGGGATGGTGGTGGTTGTACGGAAAGGTGTTAGAAGGCTGCGCCCAACCCATGCTGCGAAGTCAACAATTGTAAAAGGGAAACTTGCAACGTTGTTGCAACGTTTTTTCATAACGTTTCCGCGCGCTTTCCATCCTGAATTTCAAACTCCGCAGAACCATCCCAGGCTCGCATTTTGCACAAAGGCCTACTGATACAGGCAAGGCGCACCTTTCCCTCTATCCGCTGCGATGATGGCGCTGGCTAACCTTCATCTCAAGGGGCTGTACGATACGACAGTCGAAATTTTGAGCTTGCTCACTCCCGCATCTTTGGTCCAAGAGGTCGACCCTCAGATCATCGAAACGCGTGACCGTTACGTAGAGACGGAGAATCCCGGACAGCGATCATCTTTGGAGTGCGAGTTACGTTGGCGGCTGGAGACTGCAGAGAACAACGCAATCCACACTAGGAACGAGCTGGATTCGACATCGAAAGAAGTTGCGCGCCTACGGAGTGAGCTGCAGCTCCTCCGCGATAAGAACCGATCCCTCGAATCCGCCCTCCACGAGACTCAGCGAGCCCTGTCCGAACGTGATCTGAAATTCCAGCGGCTGCAGGAGGAGCACCGCGATCTGGAAGGAAACTATAATCAGCTCCGCCGACGTGCTGAAGAGCGATCTTCCGAGCTAAGGAGTCTCGAGAATTTCTTGACGAAGACCGATCGATGGTCTGGCGCTCAAGTGGTGCAGACCTTGAAGGATCTGAACTCGGAGATATTGCAGTTCTCGGCGGCCGCGAGTGAATCATTCTCGATGGATCGTCGAAGGGACCTGGCTGTCGAGGACAAGACACATGCGATCGAGCGAGTGAAGGCTCGATTAGGTCCATCGATGAGCCGATGTTTAGCTGCCCGAGACCATTCCCTTGATCCAACTATTCTTCAGATAGCTCTTCAATCATCTGCTTCTCAATGCATCTGCGACGCCCTGTCATCATTCTGCGTTGGCTTCCCAGCCAAATTTGACTCCCTGCTTACCAAGATCTATCTTCATATGCACTCTCAAGGTAGATAAGATACCCGCTTTTCATGAGAGGTTCCCCTCTGACTGTAGTTGTTTTGACAGAACCACAAGCGACGGCTGCACGTTGGAGGGCTTTAACGCATAGTCATATTCGAAGCTTGACACCGACCATTGATGAACACGCTAAGAAAGACATGGTTGACAAGACATTGGTCGAGGCGAGCAACATCCTCGCAGTCTCCGGGTACGGACAAGTCCAGGACATAGTGGAGGACCTCAAATCGCGATATCTCGACCAGATTCGAAGCATAGCAGAGGCAGCATACAGAATCGCAGTAGTAGTGAGGGAGGGTACTATGTCGACAGATTTCCAAGTCACTTTTATCGAGCACTCTCGAACATTTAGTTCAGACAGAATGGACAACGTCTACGAAGGATATGGGTCTTCGCGCGGAACTGTGCTTTGTACCACCGAACTCGGCCTTCGGTGCTTCACGCAGCGAGGTACAGATGCCAGAAGTCGTGCAGACGATGGATTTGTGGTTGATAGATTGGACGTTCTCAAACCAAAGGTTGTTCTAGAATCTGTACTGCAAGCTTTGGACCCGGACTTGTTATGAGTGGTGAGTTTAATAGGATTCACACCCAGTAGTTTATGAGACGCACCGTAACATAGCATCTGTATTTATAACGCAATTATGGTCCATGGGTATGTTCACCGACAACCAACAGGATGGGCGAGGTTGCGGCTTGCGTAGTGATGCACGTAGTAGTCAGAAAGTTGGAAATATTGCACAACTCGATGTGGACATGCACATTGGCCATGATTGGTGCACTTCTTTGACAATCGTCGCGCTGCAAATTTCTCAAAGTGATTGGGTAAGGAAAGTCCGGGAATTGCCATATACGGAAATGCGTCCGTTGAACAATGTGGCAACTTGTGGAAACTTCCAGCGGACTCCCAATCTCAACTTTGGTCAACGAAGCTGTAGTTCTAGGTCTCGGTCGCAAAGAAAGCGCTCAACGGTGCAAAATTGCCCTGTTCACCGGACAAGATGACATTGAATGTCTTGGCCAAAGCTTGGCGGACCGATATTCGGTCACTCAAACTGGTTAGCGTCTCACCATCAACACTTTTGCGGAGCCTCGATGAACGTAGGCGCCTTGTACCTTTCAGCTGAGGCTTGCGGCGCTAAACTGTTGACATCTGAGCCGATTATGAACCACAATCGTGACCTCTTTAGGATTGTCTAGAATCGCTGACCACCGAGAGGGATTGACGCCTCCGAGTCGGCCACCGTCCTCGAGGCTCACCAGGCTCATCCAGACTTTGGTTTCGTGCCTTGCCCAATTCTTTTAAAATGACGATGAAAAGTATCTCTGTGTCTGAGACTACATCACCCCCGTCCTTATCGACATGGGTCAAGGCAATTTCGCTCATGGTGACTTCTGGATCGACTGTAGTAGCCGCATCTCAGAATCAGTCCTCCGACCTATCTTTGGTGCATGGGTCAGTCTTTGCGCTGCCGTGATTGCAATGTGCGCACGCTCTGTATATCGCTCTAGGGTAAAGAGGCGCTTGCTCTCCCGCGACCGTGACGAACGATTTATCAGTCTTTGGGACATCTCTCCGGCGACCAATCCCGCAGAAGTATTCGAGCTTCGTGCGGTTCTAGCAAGGTCCGCCAATCGACGTAACCTCTTCTACCTCATTGCTTCCATCGCTTGCGTCGCCGCAGCCATCTTCAGCGCAGCCAGCACCACCATAGCTAACAGCACCATTGTCCAAAATGTTGTCATGAGAAAGCGACTCGTTACCGGGCGACTTGTCACGCACGCTCATGCTACGCTCTCCGGCGCTGTTGTGAATATGACTTCACGGGCGGAGACTTTAATGAGGGCTCAAGCTCCCCTTGATCAGCTATTTGATTTTGCCCCCGACGATGCGTCCGACTGGGTATTTGTTGCGGAGGAGTGGAACAACACGTGGATGGGAAATTGCACATTTCACAAGTACCCGGCCGTCGACCTCGTTGTGTATCCAACCAACACAACTAAATTCCAGGACGAGGTACCATTACTTGCGGCTTATTTGCCCGAGTGGGCCACCAGCGATCCGTCACGGCAGGGAAACGATTATTCGGGGTTTTACAGTGGGGTTGGAGTCGCAAATAACTCCGGTCACTGGGACGACGTACTCGTTACTTATGCTTTCGGAAGTGTTCCTTCGGCCACTGATGGTGCTTATGCATCACCTGTGAACGTTTCCTTTGCGAACTTTCTGCTTCATCACGTTGGGCGAGACCCAACTGTTAATGGATTCGAGCAAACCGCGTTGAAATCCGATGTCCACGTCGTTGAATGTGTATTCACCAACTCCGCTCCTGGGACATGGGATCAAGCTCGCGCGGACGGTGGTCAGTACGTTAACACCGCCAGCAATATCGCTAATGTGAGCAAATTACTCTCGAATTCTGCCACCACGGCTTTACGTTTATCTGCTTTACGCCTCACAGCTCTATAAACGCGCCGTTGTGGACTCTTCGATTAATCAGCAGCAGGTAGTCCAACCGACTGGGCAAGAAATGCTACGGGATTGGCAAGCGTTTACGTCCGTCAAGGACGGCCAATACCCTCACATGGTCCAGCGCACGCTCACCGTAGCTGCACCCGTCGTCCAAATCAGACTCTCCGTTCTGCTCACTACAGCGGGAGGATTCCTATTCGCGATACTCGCTGCTATCGTATCAGTGCTAGCTGAACCTTGCGACGAGTTAGGCAAGCGCATAAAGCTTCCCGCATCACAGCTGGATTGGATGGTTCAGGCCGCTCGCGAGCACGAACGCGGCGCGGGGATGGGGGATGACGCGGTGACGACTGCACGCTCGCCATCTACATTCGCGTCAGACCGCCACGACCTCATGTTTGGCATGCCTCTCGCTCCGGGTGGTGTATCGACTGCACGTATTATGTCGCCAACCGTGTCAACCAATGAAACAGCGCAGCCGAGCCTTGCATACCTTAATCCCGAACCGCTGGATATGAAGCAGGAGAGGAAGTCAGACTCTACACTCCAGGTCGCTGAATCCGCATGATTCACCTTTCCTTCATGCATCGCTTTGCATAACCTGGACACCACGGTGATTGCTAGTTCTCCTGAAATGTAAGGTGATATATATGGTGTTTACATGAGAATTTCGTCTCCGGGCTTTATATGGCTGTTACACAATTTTGGGAGGTTTGCATGGACATTCACAATTTGTGAAACTGTACAGCACTACAAAATCATAACAGAGCAAAGATATTTAGTGAACATGTCATCGAAGGCTTACCTTAAGGTCATAAACATCTATGCTACCTGCACTGAAGTTGCAGTCGTTATGGTAGCCTTAACTTAACCGCAGATAGTCAGGAAGGTTTAAGCAATTTACGTTCAGTTCACAGAAAACTCCCAAGGCAAAGTTCTCCCATGTAACGGACAGCAGGCTCATAAATTCAGAGAACAGCATATCACTCATATATTCGACAGCTAGGTTTATTCAAATGTGCACTGTCGCGGAAATTCCACTGAGCGCGAGCTTCTACGATAATATCGAGACCACTCACCATAGCAGTCACCAACTATGTGGCGTGGGTGGAAAAGCACGCTACTTGGGTTCACATTCGCGGTCACCGCACTTCCGTGGCCATATCAGTGGATATTCACAACACGAGAGGCAAATTGTAGCTTACACCACGGGCTGCAATATTACCCTCGACTACGCTAGCTGTGGTTTGAACGGCTAGAGCGGCGAGGACGGTCAAAATGACACAGGCGATGTTCTTCATTGCTTGCATGTTGCTTCAAATATCGGTATGAATTGATGATGGATTTCAACGCGTTTCTAGCTCGCCTTTTATGCTGCAAGCGTGAGAGATCGATATATGTGACAAAGGCAAAAGGAGATTTCATGGCAAGTCGGAAACACGACAGTTGAGACATATTGCAATCTGATTTCCACCTTCGTGGACGTCTCCGGGTCATGCAATACAGTTCACAGACTGTATCCCCGCTCCCTGAGAAATTTGGTGGGTCGGACTGAATTAGACACGCTCCGTGTCGCCATTAATATTGGAACTGATGACCGAGCGTGGTGATTGTCCATAACAGGTTGTCCGACTCGGCGGGCGACGTCCCCAATGTGGAATTATACGAGATGGTTATGTGAACCTGCATATTGTGTTTTCTGATGTACGTGAATGAAAATCCGGTCATATGTACAGTATGAGATGAGAAACTAACAGATGATCTGGCATGGTGTCGACAACGTCAGCTTCTTTCCGTGATGCAATGCGACATGTCCACGACGAGGCTGACTTTCGACTTGAACATATGGAGGACTGACCCAATAGAAAACAACGAAATGAATGTGCAGCGAGTGACTTTGAGTAAGACCGGGTAACAGAAGATATTCAAGAGCACATATCAAGACAGTCAAATGTCTGGTGACGAAGTATTAGTTGCGGTCCCAGGCGGTCAGATACATGTGCAGATCAATGAATGTCCGAGTCAACCGTGAAACACAACATTAGTCCCGGTTCCCTGTATTGCCCGTCCATCGCCGCAGTTCAAAAGTCTAATTCTCCAATTGTATAGTTAACAAATACTTTGGTGAGACCAACGCACCAATCCATGAGCTCAACGGCAGCAATGGGACAAGGTTGGAAGCGTCGGCTGGAAAGGTGACATTTAAATTTTCATGTCATTAACATCCGCTGTTTCGGCCGTGATGGGAGTCCTTGCGCAGCTTCGGAATGCAAGCCTCATGCGCATTGGCAAGTGAAAGCGTCTGCCTGCAGTGGTAGTGCATGATACCAATTCGGCTCTCCTTATTTTGATGTTCGCGAGTGCTAGGAGGTCATGGTTGTCGGCAAGTTGCGGCTAATTTTAACTCATCTCTGTTCATCGATGTGTATGAAGGACCAAAATAACTTGCATTCGTCTGACAGGTGTCCTTATAGCTGACAAGCTGGTCGTAGTAAGGCGCAAGATTGCCCCGTCGAAGGCAGTGAAACTGAAACTGAATGTCTCTTGACAGACAGACTGGTATTCCGTCACTCAAACTGGTTAGCTTCCTACCATCAATCCTTTTGCGGAGCCTCCATGACAGTAGACTCTTTGTACCTTTCGGCTGAGGCTCGCGGCGGTAAAATGCCGACGGTCCTCGAGGCTTACTCTCTCATCCCTTGACGTATCGTGCCTCGAGGTATTGTTTTAAGATGTCGGTGGGTTGAAGCTCTGTCTCTCAGGCTGAACCTCCCATCCTAACAGTCCTCCACATGGTCCAAGGCAATCTTGCTCGTGGTGAATACTGGATTGACTGTAATCATATCTTAGAATCGCACCTTCGATCTGTCTTTGGGGGATGGATTATTCTTTGTGTCGCCGTGATCGCCATAAGCGCCCGCACTGTTTATTGCTCAAGGATAACAAGGCGCTTACTTTCCAACAACCATGACAAACGATTCGTCAGTCTTTGGGACGTTTCACCAGCAAGCAATCCCGCAGAAGTTTTCGAACTTCGAAGAATAATTTTCCGCTCTGCTCACAAACGTAACATCCCCTACCTCATCGCCTCAACTGCTTGCGTCGCAGCAGCCATCCTCAGTGCAGCCAGCACAAGCATTGCCAATCACACTATAGCCAAAACCCCGTCATTCGAAAGCGACAGGTCTCGGGTCGGCTCGTCACCGTTGAGCAAGGCTCGCTGTCCGATGCCATCGTAATGTGACGTCGCGTGTAAAGGCCTTGGCTACGGCTCAAGCACCGCTAGATCAACTCTTTGATTTCATTCCAGATGATGCGTCCGACTGGGTTTACGTTCAGGAGGAGTGGAATAATACGTGGACAGGAACTTGCGCGTTCCACACCTACCCGGCCGTTGACCTCGTTGTCTATCCCACGAACTCCTCGAGTTTCCAGGACGAGGTACCCATGCTTGGTGCTTATTTACCCGAATAGGCTACAGTGGATCCAACTCGACAAGGGACCATGTATTCAGGCTACCGCTATATAGAGAGTGGGGTCAATAATACAGGTGCATGGCGGGACAAACTCGTCAGTTATGCTTTCGGAAGCTCCCCGAACGATAATGTTGACGTTGCATCAACGATCAACATTTCCTTCGCCAACTTCCTTGCTCATCAAGTTGGACGCGATCTCTACAGCGATGGATTCGAACAAACAGCGTTCAAGTCCGACGTTCATGTCGTTGAATGCACGCTCGATAATTCAGCTCCTGGGATCGAAGACCAGGCGTTTCCGGAGGGCGGGCAGTATGATAATGCTATAACCAACGTAGCCGGAGTACGTCACACGCATCGAAGTGTTGCCAATCTTACCAATGAACTCGTCAGGTTTATACAAGATCGGTGACAGATTCTGCAGTTAGCCAACTACCAGTAGTCCAGCCAACTGGTCAAGAGATGTTCAGAAATTGGCAGGCGTTCATGTCGGTCAAAGATGGCGAATTTCCCCACATCGTCAAACGCGCTATTTCCGTAGCTGCACCTGTCGTCCAAATGAGACTTTCCGTACTACTCGTTACCACAGGGGGCTTCACATTTGCGTTACTAGCAGCTTTTGTATCACGTCTAACCGAACCTCGCGACGAGTTAGGCAAACGCATAGAGCTGCCTGCTTCGCAGTTGGATTGGATGGTCCAAGCCGCCCGCGAGCACGAACGTGGCGCAGGGATGAGAGATGACGGGGTAACGACCACACGCTCGCCTTCTACATTCGCGGCAGAGCGTAACGACCTTATGTTTGGTATGGCGCTCGCCCCGGGTGGTGTCCCATCCGCACGAATTATCTCGCCAGCACTGTCACCCAATGAAATTGCTCAGCCGAGTCTCGCATACCTCAACCCTTTACCGCCGGATATGAAGTCGGAGAGGTCTGACTCTACGCTCGAGGTCGCTGAATCAGTGTAATGCTGGCCATAATTTTTTCTCAGGCTGCGCGGCGGCGGTGAGCACACCGTTCCATATAAAATCAGTGCCTATGTGAAACATTGGACCGCGTTCAAGTTCATTGAGATTTATGTCTCCGGAGCAGTTATAAGCACATCTTTTTACTATAGTTGGCACTGCATAGTACCTTTTGGTCGCAATTACAATAAGTTTATTGGGTTTTTGGGACCGCAAGTTCATTGATTGAAGGTCCGTGACTACGGCGCCGAAACAGCAAGTTATTCATACACTACAAACCGCGGGTATAAAGGCAAACTAACGATACATCACCGATCGTCAAGTCGCCAACAGATCAATCATCATACACAAATTATCAAAGCATCGTCTATAGCTATAGTATGTGTAGTATGTGTCTGTGCATGTCTGTCTGTTCGTATCTGTCAGGCCTGCGTCTCGTAGCTACTGTCGCTACAACTGGCGAAGAAAGCGCTGAATGCATAGGGAAGGGGCTGTTCTCTGTCTGTGCGTGTGTATCCAGTCCAAAACAACCCGATAAGTAGTTAAGGTAGCCTAGGTGTGGAAATGTGTAATCTAATTGTACGTAGCGCATGGCGCTCGGGACCACCGATGAGGGCAAAGAGAGGAGGGGGAGGGGAGGTAGGCAGGCAGGTGGGGTATCGTTGCAGTGTACGCAGAGGTTGCCATGGAGGAGGATGAGACGGCGTATGGTGGCGTGGCGTGGGGGTTAGGTGGCGGCGGGTCAGTGAGGATAGTATAGGCGGTCTGGAGAGTCACGAAGCCGAAAACTGATAAACCCAGCATCCCAACAAGAGACAAGCGAAGCAGGACGAATCATGAACGTCCCTTGCCAGCCCAGCGGAACTCAGCGTTGCTGGACTTTCGGCGGTGTCCAAGCCATTGGCCACGTGTAACTCGTGGATGGTGGTGAATTCGAAGGAGACGGTGACCCGTTCGACGCGGCATGGTGTTGATGCTGCTGCTGTTGATTCTGCTGTTGATGCTGGACCGCGAATTTGTATTGGGGGTAATGGTGTCCCACCGATCCTCCGCCTCCTCCTGTGCCTCCTCCTGTGCCTCCGCCGCCACCGTGGTGATCACCATTGGAGATATTTTGAAGTGCTTGTTGATGTTGCGGGTGGATATCGATCCCAAGCATGGAAGCAATCATACGCGAGCTAAGGGCCTCATCTTCTTCCACCGGCCGTGTTGCAAACCCATTCGTTGATCGACGCATATCCACTTTCCTCTCATCCTCGATGACGGCCTGTGGTGCTTCTAAAATAACATTGTTATTGTCAGGTTACTTATATTGCACCCCACGGGAGAATATACGTGCCTTCGCCATCATCAAACGTGTACAGACCCGTCCAGTGTTCAGGTGTCTTGGGATAGAAAGGCATTGAGTTCTCCGTATAGGCGCTGTTCGGACTCAATGAGCTCCTTTCCTACATAATAACCGAACAGGAAAAAATAATATTTCTAAACAATCGAGCGGACGAAAAATAGTGAATTACAACGAACCGTATCAGTCTTGGGTGAGTCTGGAGACATTGACAGCCTGCGAAGTAAGCTGTTTTGCCACTGCCGCGTCGGCCTGGGCAAGGCGAAATTACCTACAAAACATGTGTCAGGAAATACTCATACGGAAGTAAACTTTGGACAAACCGTCGTCTAAAGACAACTGTTCACGTAATTGCCGTGATTGGAATGCAAGACGCGACGACTCAGTCATATCGTCGCCCAGAAGTGACGCGCAATGTGATTCATCAATGCCGCTGTGCGAAAGTTCGTTTGAACGACCTGAGGGACCGAATGGCCCGACCACGACGCGCTGGACAATATTTTTGGCCAATGGATCTTTTGACAGGTCCGCTATGAGACTGCGGGCGCGAGGATCTGAGGAGCCGATGAGAGTCCCAAGGACTGCTTCGACCTCGTGTAGACGTCTCTCCAGTGCGTGAATATATCTGTACAATCAAATCAGACGCGGAATACAGGAGCATATAGACGCCGACGTACCCTTTAGGTGGACCACGCTTGAAGCTTGGGCCTGAATCCAAGGTAAATAAGAGGGATAAAAAATGGAGTTTTTACCCTACCAAGATAGAGACATTCTGAAACACATAAGCAAGACGCGTCAGACAGTGACAAGAAAGCTGCGAAAACGAGACGTGCCTACTCCCGTCGTCGCGCAGCTGCGACATGGCATCCCGTCGATATCAGAAGGATCACATTTGCTTTTGGTCTTTCTGCACTGGTCGCAAGCTGTACCGACGTGTCAAAAGCCGTCCTACATCCTCGTGATATTGGTGAACGCAACGCACCTCTTGAGCTCCGTTTTCTGTTCTCCTGCGACAAGTCGAGGTCCGGGACAACGTCGACGACGACGGAGCGGGTACGAGTAGTTGGTGATCGAGGCATGAAACAAAAAGGTGCGTTCCTGTTTCTTGTGTTGCAGATCCCAGTTTAGTACCATGTTGCTAGTGCTATGACGCAATGCAAGCCACCGGGTTAAAGTTAGTTCCCTTTTATGGCAACAAGACCCTGAACTCGCGGTGGTATTGGTCACTTATGTCAGCAAAGAAATGGCTTCTCGGGGTATCTTTGCGGAGTGGTGACGCAACGTGGTGGGACAATCTCCTCGAGCCGACTCCAATGCCGCTCCTTTGGGCAGACTTGTTGTGAGGAAACTGTTCGCGGGAACGGCCTCAACTGTTTACGAACCAGGAACGACTTGGAGCAGAACTCGATGGTTCGCGCCACTGATTTGAATTTGAAATATATTTTTTGGCTTGGGGATCCATGTCGTATTATTTTGAACGCCGTAATCTGATAAAAACTTCCATCCGAGCAGCGGGAATACCATTGAGTAACTGTGCCAGGAATCACACTTTCCTCGTAGCCTTTGGGTTATCACGATGCACTGGTGATCCCCGAGCACGCGGGCAGGAAGACGTGGAACGTGGGACGTGGGGCGGTCGGATCGACAGGCAACCCAAACAGACCCTGGCGATTTGGAGCACACCCGTTCCCGCGGCCCTTTCGGTACTTAAGTAAACTCGCGGTCCATCTGAAATTCAGAAGATACCCCAATTTTGCATTGAATTACATTTGCTGTCTCTAAAGATTAGTCCTCCGCTGCTCCAGCGGTGATAACGTCGTCTACATCAGGATCCGAGGAATCAACGTCAAGATAACAACCATCATTAAAAATACGCACCTATTTTGAGTACTGCCCTCACCAACTATAGTTTGAAGCAAACACGTCAGATATCCCGACAAAACACATGTTATAGTCCAGAGAAAAATACACACCTGTGTAGCCAGTAAAAACTGCTGCCGCTTGGAGATCAAAGGGTCGTACACGAATTGCTTCTTCATATCTCACGCAATGTCTTAGCCCCGAGCCGGCAGAACGGAAGAATAAAAGTCGAGTCTCACCGTTCTCGCCACGTCCATTGCAGTCAATGCCTAGCTTGGAATTGCCTTCAGTAACTTGACGGCTCTTTACGTCTGCCAACGTTTCAATTGGTGGCAACCCAGAGTTCTCCGCTAGTGCGAGGGGGATCGCGTCCAAGGCAGCCGCAAAGGCCCGCATCGCATACTGCTCGATCGAAGGGATCTACGATTTCAGAAACTTTAAATGTGGTGACAAATGACGATTTGCAAACAAGCGCCCACCTCGTCCGCAGCTTTCGCAACCGCTATGGAGCAGCTGATTTCAGCAGCCCCACCACCGTACACCACGCGGTTGTCAGTGACGAGATTCCGTACTACACATATCGCATCATGCAGTGCGCGTTTTGCCTCGTCGATGATCTGAAACACAAAATCGCGGTGAATTAGGTGTGTGCTTCGAATAGGTATTTGGGTTAGATCGAATAACATACCATTTTATTACCGCCGCGAACGAAGATTGTGACAGCCCGTGTGTTGGCGCATTCCTCAATGACAAGCATCTTATCTCTAGTCGTCCCAAACGTGACCTCGCGAACAATGCCCGCCTTCCCAAGTTTCTGTGCCGTCAGATCCTCAAATCGAGGCACTATCCGACCATTTGTAGCAATAGCGATAAGCTGCGGGAGTTTCCAAGGGGAAGAACGTGAATAAGGTTATGGTGGATAAAAATGTCAAACGTAAAAATTGAGTTAAACGAACCTCGATCTCCGGACCACCAACCCATCTTACCGCAGGCAAATCGTTCGCCAATAACAGGTGGTTAGCCTCATCATCGAATCCCCACTGGCAAATAACCAAATTCGCGCCTGTATCCTTCACCCTTTTGATCATCTCCTCGAACTTCTCCTTCTCATACTCCCTGAGCTTCTTGTACTCATCGACACTCGTGATATCGAGTTTATGCTTCGTCTTCGGTCTCGGAGGCTCGAATGGACATGTGAGGATCGCGAGTCGCGCATCCTTCACCGAGCGCGGCATTTGGGGGTGTGACATGTCTTTGTCAATCAGAACCCCTTTGATGAGGGTTGTATCAGTCAGGGAGCCGCCGACTTTGCCATCGACTTTGATGAGGTCGAAGAGGACGTCTTTTCGTTCGAGATCGGCTACGGAGAGGACAGCGTCTACGGCGATTTGTGCGAACTGCTCGTGCGCTTTTGATACACTAACCCGCATGTCAAAGCCATTCGTGAATGGTAGGACTGGTCAACACACATTTTACTTCCTAAACTCGTCATGGCGGTCTTCAATAAGTTCCCGGTGTTCTCCAGGGAGAACTCGACCTGGTCAGAAATCCTATCCAGCTGCTCGACAGCAACAGCGCACGCTCTTTCGAAGCCATCAGCGATCCGCATAGGATGAATACCGCGATCCAACAAAGATTCGCTCTGCTCCAACAATGCACCTGCAAGAACTTCATACCACACCACCCCATTAGCATCCAATCGAAACAAGTCGGTGAAAGAGCGGCTGGGAGGCTTACCAACTACGCCCGTTGTCCCATCCCCAATTTCGTCGTCTTGGCTCTTGGAGAGCTGGACGAGCAGTTTGGCAATCTGGTGCTCCACCTCCATCTGACTGAGAATCGTAGCACCATCATTTGTAACAGTGATATCACCGTCTGGTGAGATCAGGATTTTGTCCAAACCTATGGCCATCGTTAGCGCATGATGCATAATTGGCACGAATGGAATAACCGGACCTCTCGGGCCCAACGAAGTCTTTATGATGTTAGCTACTGTTCGTGCAGCAAGTATATGTGACTATAAAGAATAAAGTTATAATGCAATCGACAGGATTTCAGATGATGCAACGTACTTTTATAGCCTCAACACCGTGACTCCGAGTTTTCCTTGCTTGCTCTCGAACAATGATGAATGGTCGCCCATACTACGGCATCAAGCGCGTCAAAGTGGGATATAAACACTTTAGTATCAATTACATACCTCGTCAGTGGTGTAAACTGCTTGAGGTTGCTGCGACATGGTGGACGAGAAGAGCTTGCGTGCACAGTGAGCACGACGCGCCAAACTTGTCACGATCAATGTGACGTCTCGTGACATACCACGTGTTGTCAAGCGCCCATGACATCCGGCGAACACTCGGATTGTTTATGAATCGTTCGCTGAGTACGCTGTAACCAGCCTTATATTGGACGTTAACAGTTTCTTGTCGAGAGTGAGCCATAACCTTTACTTGGGAGATTGAGATGTCTGATGTGCATTGAATGCAATACAATTCTGTATCAGGAGAGATTCGGAAAGTTCATCTCAGAATTTGAGAGCCAGAGCAAGACATTTTGGATATGTCATCATACCTCCAGGCCAAGATGGCGGACAAAGTCGCGGATACCAACCGTCCAGCCTCCGTACCATTGTTACCCGGGAACTTGAACAGATCTACTAATAGTCCACTCTCTCGATCGACCACAGATTCACCTGCTCCTAAGCTTAATGAAGTCGAAAAGTTCGCTAGTGGCCCGTATCCCACTCCGCCACTAAACGCCACGTCGATCGCGCCACTGGATTTGAGCGCTCGTTTATTACGTTCTGTGCCTTCTGTGGTAAAGACTCGAACAGGAAGTGTCCTTTCCCGTGGATTTATTTTGAAGACGGATCACTACCCGTCTGGTGAATAATTCAGTTTAAGCTTTTAATTTCATGAACATTGTTGATGGAAGGGGTGTAGGTCGTGCTTTGGACTTGGACTTGAACGTACATGGAGCACCCAACTTTCGTGCACCGAAACAAGGCACGCTGAATGTATTCGGTGTCGCTCAACCGCGCACTCAAGGACTACGTGCAATACTATCACTTCTGCGATGTCGACCAAATACTCCGGAACCATCTCACTGTGTTTGGTTTTCAACACGTGAGGAACCAATTAGTGCGTTTCCATCTACTTTATTTGGGCACACCGCCCCGACTGCGCAAGTATCCATTTCGTGATCTAAGCAAAAAAAATTAGTCTACATTTCAGGCAGACCTTTCGTGCTCCGAGACGCCTCTGAACCGCGCAAGACATTGTCGCTCTCCGATCGGGCAGAAAACCTCGAAGCCATCGAGCAGCGTTTAAAGAATGACATTCTTCAAGAATCTGCAAAGTAAGTACACATTCGCCAATTCAACACCACCTCTAATATTCGCATGCTCTAGATATGGTGGTCTCGTATTGACGCACAACGAAGTTGCATGTAATAAACCACAACATTCGTTCTTATTTGAAATTGGAAAGCTCATGCGTGCTCTTACAGCTGATAAAAATGGCGAAGGCGCCATTTTGCCGACTTGGACATTTGTTGACGCAGCCAATGTGAAGACGTCGAAGGAACTGTGGGGAAATTTAAAGACAGATGGCTGGCATGTTGACGTACGTTGTCTCCGATTAATGCTTTTATCATCAAAATAATCCAATGCACCGCAGTATTATCGGTACGACCTGTAAAGCATCAAAGGGGTGACATGTACTAAAAGATTTTCAGTATACCGATCTCGCCTGACCGACCCATCGAAGTAAGTCTAGATGGATGAGACAGAATTACTCCCTGAAATCCCGTCCTTACTCGTTAATCAAGGATAATTACCTCGATGCATATGTTAGCGTGATAAAGGAGACAGATCCGTCAAAGACATCGCTCGTCTTCTCATCCGGAATGGGATCAGTCCGCACAACATTTGCAATGGTCAGTCGTCTGATGTCGTGTATTCGGTTATTCAATTGGAGGAATTCTGTAGGTTGCAGCGCTCCTGGTTCGGCGTAAACAAGTCATTGACCAAGGGATGGATGACCCCTTTCACGTCAAAGGTGCTCCTGGAATTAGTACTGTTAGTCCCTTCTTGCATCTTTTCGTTGGACACGAGGACATACTATTATTCATATGAAGCCTACCAATTCCCAAGTGGCGCACGCACTTGAACAGGCTAATGCGCAACAGGAGCTCAGCCGGTCACTCCTCCGCCTGACGAATATTTTACAACGAAGTAAGCATACACTGTTTCATTTCCTATCTCATATAATAATCGGTGTTTCAAGGCCTGCAAGATCAGAATGCGCAATCAGCTATTGAATTGCTACTTACTCACTCTGGATTGATGGACAATCTTCGCAAGGCGCACATGGGCAACTACAGCATAATACTCAGTCTGTTGGGCTGTCTTGACCATGGTATCCGTGCGAAGAGACTTGTAGATCGAGTCATTGACGCTTGTAAGCTTCACCTTCCGTCGTATCACTATCACATCGGAGATTGCTATGTATTTGAAGGTCCTCTTACCGATATCGTTCAGGTGACCACGCTGTGAATCTACGCGAAGAAATTATAACGTGCCGCGTTCGATATGCCCTGACGAGCATGGACGATAAGGGCCGGGAAGGTTATGTGGACAGAGCTGCGAAGTCACTTGAGAAATAGTTTGGTCTGCTTTTTCTCCTTGGCGAACTCTCCATTGACGATATCCGATCAGTTTCTTTATGATTTGTTTCGCAAGTTACGTGGAGGAGCGGGAAGACTTCAGTCAGAGCTTTTCGCAATGGCTGAAGGTAAGAGTTCCATCATTGAAAAATCCCGGATGTCATTCACATACCGCCAACACAGAACCGGACCGAAATCTGGAAGTCAGTGCAATGATTACGCTTTTCTCACCAAAACTGCTGTCTCATGTTGATATTTGTGAAAAACAGTCAAGTGACCTTCCTCCGGAAACAAACAGGCTCGCGCTTGAACGTCTTCGCGCCCGTCAACGATTTATCGATCATGTCAAAGACGAGTGCCGAGGGCCGCAGCACAGCTGCAGGCATGAAGAATGAGCTTGCAATTGCTGGTGGGCAAGTCCTTGGCGATGAATACTCAGAACACGTCATACGAGTAGGCATTTCTCTCAAGCCATATTATCGTATTTCTTATTACTGTGAATAGAACCGTAAAGGTATCATTTTGCGCGAGAGGTAGGCAAATCGGCTGTTCAAATAATTTTATTTATCTGATGTATCCAATGTTCTTTACTAGTACACTCTTGAAGTCGGACCAATGGCTCAGCGAATCGCACGAAGTTGCACATGCCGTGCGCGGTGCCATCTCTTTCCGGAATATCCCAGACACGAAGATATATGCGCTTGGACAGCCCACCATTGGCGCAATCCATGAAGTCGTGCAACGTGTCACTACTGAACATCCCGCCGCCGACCATATTGTATGGATTACGTTACGAGAGGAACCCATCGTTTATGTGAACGGCGCACCATATTGTCTGCGGCGGGAAAGCTTTTCTTTGCGAAATATGAAAGGCATGTTTGAGGGGTTATTTTTGTCGATTCCACTGATTTAATGGTGTTTTCAGATTACGGTGGAATTTCGGCTTCGAGACTAGAGATTCTTGAGGAACGATTGCGCGATGACATACTCTCAGAGCTGAGTGAATTTGGCGGCAGGTGAGTTAGAAATTGAAACATAAGTATTTCTCGCCTAATTCATGTTCCCGTCACAGGCTATTACTGCACAGTGAGACTCCCGACGGCTCAGTGATCCCCGTATGGGAAGAGGTACGCGCCGAGGACGTCGCCGTACTCAAAGACGTCATGGCGGAAGTAAAAAGCACAAATAACGGCGTCCAGTTACACTACCGTCGTATTCCTATCACGGCAGAACGGCCGCCAGACTTTTCCGATCTGAACGATCTCCTTGACATGGTTCTCCGCAACCACTCGGGCAACACACCGATAATTCTGAATTGCCAATTAGGGAGGGGTAGGAGCACGCTGACCTCAGTGAGAATTCCACTCTATACAATAGTCTGAATTCCTGATTTGACGCTTGAATTACTTTTAGATTATTGTGCGGTTGATCCAGAAGTGGCTTCACATACCTCAGTCTTCCCGCTTCAGGAGCGGATCTCGTCAGCCCACGCCATACGTCACAAGACGAGGGACGGACGCAGCAGACTATTTCCATGAGCATCAATCGACTCCGCATTCCTACCAAGTTGTCAATAGTAAGCCTCTTTATTACGTATAGAAATGATTTTCACCTTCACGTCGTCCACAGACTTGCTGCGTGTTATTCGCAACGGTCTCGTAGTAAAAGCGACCGTCGACGAGGCGATTGACCAATGCTCGGAGCTCGTCAATTTGCGCGATTCCATCGAGGATGAGCGTCTGAGCGCCGAGCAGGCCAGCAACGATCAGCAAAGACGCCTGCATGCCCAACGAGGTGATTCAGCTCATTTTCATGCCGTGGTACATTTTCGATATTTAACATATCAATGCAGGATTACAGAATCTGCGCCGCTACTTCGAACTCATCATTTTCCAGTGGTATCTGCAGTCGACGGAACCTGACACAATTAGATCGGTAGAGTCTATAGAGAAATTCGTGAAGGATAGACCAGGTGCGCCTCCATTCTCCGGCCGGTGCTTCACGCCGTTAACATTGTATTTACGACAGTGATCAAGACATTCGAGAAGGAACTGCTCGCCGAAGGGCTCAACGCACTTAAACCTCTCGAGCGGGTGGACCTTGCAGACGGTATAGCCCACCCCGACGAAGCTAGACAAGTCGTCGCCAATCGATCGGGATCGATCCTCTCTGCGTCGACCATCTTGAAGAGTGATTTCTTCTCGAACCTGCAGAAAATGTCCCTTGAGGAGTACGTTTTCGTCACCTTTGTTTTCAGCTTGAGTGATTGCTTACGGATATGGTGCAGGAGAATCGAAGGATCGCCAAATTTCCGACGAGTGGCTTTGACGTTAAATTTACAGGTAGCGGGGAGAGGCGGGGGTGTTGATGATGACGCGGATATTTTCATTAAGGATGGAAAAATGGTTTGTGGAAGGTGCGCGTTTATATTTATTTTCCCCGCCGATATTGCCGTGCATTCATCTTGACACTGACACTATTGTTTGTTCTGCGTAGCGGAATGCCGACAGTACAAGGGTGAGTAAATCGCATATGCTAGTCATGCCGGTGTTGAGCTGTTTTACCGGACCAGCTTGCGTCGAGCTCTAACCAGGGTTGGCGCGGACGCAAACGGTTCAAACAAAGTTTTCTGGACATCACTGCGTGAGGTAGGCAACACACGGATAGTTCTCAATAACGATCGGTCGAAAATAAATGTCTCTTCAGGAGCCGGTGTTATATGTTGTCGGTCGACCTCACGTCCTTCGATTAGTCGACCGACCTCTCGAGAACGTCGAGTAAGCTATGTTTTCACTCTCCTTGTGTCTCAACTCATTCGTTCGCGACAGGGCAACAGGCGTCACCACACACGTCGTCGAAACGATGGAAACCAGCCTCAAACGCGACGTCATTCGCGAAGTGCTCGCCAGTAATGGCCGCATACTCCTGCATGACGAAGTAGAAGAGCGACCCGGGGTGTTCTCGATTGTCCCGCAGTGGGAGACGGTTGATGTGGATGATATCATGACTCCGCGGGATGTGTTTGATCTCATGGCGAGAGAAGGGTTTAAGGTGATTAATTTCTTCCATAATCTTTGTGTTGGTATTTAACTATCGTATGATTATCAGATCGACCATGACCGGATCGCGATCGTACGTGTATTTCAGAAATCCTCCCAAATTGTGGAACTTGCTAAAAATTGCATATACAGACGGACGAGCAAGCGCCGCTCCCAGATGCTCTTTGGCAATTATACAACCGAGTCACTGCTGGGCTGGAACAGGGACAAGCAGGTGACTTCATATTTAATTGTCAAATGGGGCGAGGACGCACAACGACTGGCATGGTCTCCGCCAGCCTGATATCCACGATCTTAAACTGGACCGGCCAAGATGACTCTGTCGGCCCTGTCGATGAGAACGGCTTTGATGCTCATTTTGATTCCGTGGATGGTCCGAGCGAGGAGGAGGCTTTCTTGCAAGGTGCGTTAAATTTTTTCACCCAGGGGCAACCAATAAATTTCGCGATCCATTTTTAGGAGAGTATAAGACAATTCTTCAACTCGTAGGGGTACTCTCGCATGGAAAGGTGGCGAAACGGTTGACGGATAGGGTGATCGATCATATGCAAGACGTCCAGAATTTGAGGAAGGCTATCTATGAGTACACATCGCCCCGTCTCGCGATTATTTTATTCATCACTAACGCACACCCAGTTACAAATTGAAGGTTGAAGCGTCTGAACCGGGAAGTGAGAAATATAAGAAGCTGACGAAACTTGGTGTGAACTATTTGTGAGAATCTATATTTTCCTCACCATCGATCAGCGCGCTGATGCTATGATTTTTATAGGTACCGGTCTGTCAATTATTCTCCTGTGATGATGCGAGCATTGTTGATCAGTGGGGATACAGATATGGAACGCTGATAGTGTTCGCAAACTATCTCATCGAAATGAAGGAGCTTGAGCGGGAACGTGGTGATGGAGTTACCCTGGCATCTGGGAGACCGTCTTTTCCAGAGTGGTTGACGGAGCATCGAGAGATAACAACTCTGTTACGACGCACGACGCTCGGGTAAGTGCTGAGAATGGCTACAGTAGATTTTTCAGGAGGCTGTCCAACCTAGCCTTGGCAATAAATAAATGTGGCTGTTAGGTGGCGGTCACGTGGTGATAGACACAGCCTCCTTTGAATAACCATCATCTGGTCCGTAGTTGTGTTGCACACAACGACGACAACGGCCACAAC
This sequence comes from Rickenella mellea, assembly GCA_004355085.1. Lineage (NCBI taxonomy): Eukaryota > Fungi > Basidiomycota > Agaricomycetes > Hymenochaetales > Rickenellaceae > Rickenella > Rickenella mellea. Next base: position 125,092 of record ML170192.1, read on the forward strand.
GACGACGACGACCCACTGAACACCGCAAGCATTGATTGCTTGGATATCTTTCATTACAACTAGAGACATCATGGGCACAATCGCTCGCGTCAGAGCCGTTTTTATTCTACTTTGTATTGTTTTTGCAGTCTCCCATTTCACTGGAGAACGGCCTCAACGTCCCGCTGTGGTTGCCAGAGCCATCATTGGGGGGAATCCTGCGGCAGAGCCAACCCCGGGGAACACACCAGCCAATCCAGTAGGCACCGGCACGGGGACGGAATCCTCGTCGACAACGTCAACCACAACTACGACAACGCAGTCAACATCATCTTCATCTCCAACGCCAACCCAAAATAGTCCGACTCCTCCCCCTCAGACTACCCCATCCGCACAGCCGCCTACCACCACACCCCCGTCTACCACTTCCCAGACGTCACAATCCCTAATCAGCTCAGACAGTGTTTTAACCAATTCCGACGGTGGCCTTTCGACTGTTGTTGTATTCGAAACCCCATCCCCTGCTGCGGATACGTCCAGCCCTTCTCCAACGACATCTCCTGCCTCAAATGCGGCGGTTGGAACGGGGACGATAGTTGGTTTGAGTGTCGCTGGTGGGATTGCCTTACTTGGCGTTGTCGCATTCTTCGTTTGGAAATTTACGAGGAAGCGGCTTGTCGATTATGACGATGGTAAGTACAGTCTCTTCACCACCGTATAATTGAGGTGTACTCGCGCCTCCTACTTTCTACAATGATGTTGACCCTCCTTTCCTTTTCCAGAGGCTATCAAATGGCCGGAACTTAATTCGCACGGCGGCGGCGCGTCCACATACGCGCTCCCGACCAACGCAACAGGCAAATCTGGCATCGGGCAAGATGACCCCTCAGATCTTTCCCGTCACAACTCCGGCTCAATGCAAGGGCATCCAGCGTACGCGAACACGGAGGCCGCAGACTCCGTCGCAAACCTCTACCCTCCAGGCGCAGACCCCTACGCCGTGCCTCCTCTCCCGCACCAAAATCCCAACGTACCATACCACGACGACCCGAACGCGTACGGTGCCGCGGCGTTCTACGACCCATACCGCGGGCCGATCCCGCAGACATTTAACGACGGTGCATCGATGGACTCGCATGGACACGGGGCCAGTGGCGGATATGGTGGTGCAGAGGCGATCCCGATGAGCAATTTGGCGCCGGGGGGAGTGGCGGGGCGGAGGTCGCCTGGTCCGCAGATGGCGTATGGTGATGGCCGTGCAGCGTCGCCCGGCCCGTCATTGGGTGGCGGTGGTAGACAGTCGCCTGGTCCTGGCCCTGCGTATGGCGCGTATGACAGGAGTCGGAGCCCAGGACCCGCTGCTTTCCAAGCTCAAGCTGGTCGGAGGAGCCCTGGTCCTGGCGGAGCGTACGGAGGAGGATTTTAGAACGCACGCATTCACGACTTATTAGACGAAAGGTTGGGGTGGCGTTGGGAATCATATCACGGCATCCAATCCATCCCATCCTTTCACGCAAAGCATTCGACACCACGGTCATATGGTTACAGCAAATGTGCATTTGCATTTTCGTTCACCTCCATCATAAAACTGGCACCGCTGGTTTACACGGCGTATCCTGCGTCGGTTTTTCGTCTTTATCGGACGCTCATTTTCCTCTGTCTCTGCATACATCACGCAATCGTCTCGCATACCCTCTCATTCGTTTTCTATTCGTTACCCGAATACTTATAATAGTGCGTTGTGTATTGAATGCATTACCAACCTGCCGTCCAAACACATGAGGGATGGTCACGAAAATCAAGCTGGCGAGAGTGTTTGTTTTGCACTTTACGGAGCAGCACTGAGCAAAAGATAGGCCTGTATTGTGTTTGACATACCGTATTCCTAGACACTGAGGTCAGAATGCCCGCCAACTCAAGATGCAACAGACACAGCTCTCACCTGACCGAAGTAAGGTTGCCGCAAAATCGCAGACGCAGACACAGAACTGCGGCAGTACTCTAACATACGAGTGGGCTGAAGGCATATATAGTTCGAGAGACGAAGTGGTACAGTACTTGAGATTGCCGGCGCTTAGTTGCAGAGTTTGTCACTAGGCGCTGGCAATGACAGGCAAAAAAATGGCCACGGGGTGCAGTCTCGGTGGTCCAAAAAAATTAACCACATACTGAGTTCATAATGGACTCAACCCATATCGATCTTCAAAGGCGGCTACTTACTCTCGTCGTTGCCTTCCCACCAGCTGTGGGGCAATATGTGATGAATGTGCTGACACTCTACTGTCGGAAATGTGCCAACAAGACTGTAACGTAAATTGACTCTTAATATGAGATATTTTATTGATGAACAGAAGTCGACAGCCGACTAGGGCTGCGCACCGTAACCGTATACGGTTACGGCCGTATAACTTACGGTGAAGTTACGGTGGAATCCGTACCGTCCACCGTACCGTAAGCGAGGTGGGGATTGCTCGGACGGTACGGTACGGTGATTTATACGTCCGTATTACGGAGTTGACGGCGTTACGGGATTTTCATGTTTGCCACCGATGATTTTCATACATTTTTTGATCAAAATATCTCCAATCACGGTGCAGAAGTGCAGAAATCACCGAAAGGTTATTAGATTTGGCCAGTGATGATCACATTCCGGGGAATTTGCGCTCCGTTACCTTGCCGGAGTGGCGGAAATTGGCGCGAAGCTACGGAACACAGTTACCGGTGTCGAATTCACCTGCTAGACGGACCACCGGCAAGAAACTATATTTGCCTGACCGGGAAAACACCTCGGCTAATATCGGCTACAGAGTTTTACATAAGCAAACCCGTATGGTCGTATGTACGGCCGTAAACGGCAGTACGGTGTACGGCTTTGACGGTTAACGGACCGTATCCGTAAGCCCGTAAATTTCATGCGTCAGAATCCTCGACGGTACGGGTACGGTCACCGTATTACGGTGTATTTACGGGTCGCCTTTACGGTTACGGTGCGCAGCCCTACAGCCGACGTTGACCCAGATATGGCGAATGAAAGTGTGGACTGCAAGCTTAAATTACGAGTGCACAGAGTCCCTCTCGCACTGAAATTCGAGTCACAGGATCCGGGCCTCTCTCCGTATTTTCTCTCCTATGGGAACCCAGACTCTAAACCATCGATGCTACGCAAGATAAGCATTGGTGTTCACAACACGTCATGGGTGCATCCATGATAACTTGAAATTTGATCTCACTTGACTACTACGACTCCAGTGACGAGGATGGCTTCTACCCCAACTCAAACTGTCCAGTGAACAACCCATCATGCTCCGGGAATTGTTTCTATCGGGCTTTTGGTATTCCGAAAGAATGCATATGGCAACTTCTCTCGGACTCTCCACAGCTTACAATTTGCGCCCTTGACATTGTGTTTCTGGGGAGTTTCTGCCCAGACCAAACAGTGACTCAATCGAGCCTCACCAATTGGATATCGCAACTCAGGATCCTCCGTCTTTGAGGGTGTTTTTTGGACAAAAATCAGAAATCTTTACCTTCGTTGTGGTGATCACCGGTGAGAACCGGTTTTCACCGGTGAGTAACAAAAATAATCGGTGAGCACCGGTGAGGACCAAGGTGAGGACTGGTATGAAGGTCGTTATTGGACAAAAACAATATGTTTTTGTCTTCAAGCCGGTGATCACCGGTGAGAATCGGTGAGAACCGGTTATCACCGATGAGCATCGGTGAAGAACCGGTGAGCACTGGTGAGCATCGGTGAAGAACCGGTGACCACCGGTGATAACTGGTAATAATCGGTGAGCACCGGTGATCACGGTCACCGGTGCTCACGATTATTACCAGTTATCACCGGTGCTCACCAGTTATCATCGGTGCTCACCATCACCGATGATCACCGGTTTTCACGATTAGTCATCTGAAAATCGGTGAAAATGCACGAGCACCGGTGCGCACCGATGCTCGTGTAACCGGTTCTCACCGGTGACTCCCAATGACGCACCGGTGAGTCTCCAGTCCTCACCGGTGAATCACCGGTTCTCATCGGTTCTCACCGGTGCTCACCGATTATTTCTGGTGCTCACCGGTGAAAACCGGTTTTCACCGGTGAGCACCGCAGCGAACGTAGAGATCGTCGATTTTTGTCCAAAAACCGCCCTCAAAGACTGGAGACTCGTCAATGGGAGTCAACAGTGAGAACTGGTTACACGAGGTGCGCACCGGTGCGGGTGCATTTTCACCAGTTTTCACCGGTTTTCAGATGACTAATCGTGAAAACCGGTGATCATCGGTGATCATTGTCACCGATGAGCACCAGTGAGCACCAATGGTAACTGCTGAGCACCGGTGAAAATGCTGAGCACCGGTGATAACTGGTGATTTCACTGTCACCGGTGCTCACCGATTCTTCACCGATGGGCATCGGTGATCACTGGCTTGAAGACAAAAACTTATTGTTTTTGTCCAATAACGACCTTCATATCCGTCTGCTTGCGATTTCTGCCCAATCTAGGTATCGCGTTCCGGCTGAGTCTATGTCGATAATAAGGCTTTGGGCCGCATTTAATGAACATGCTGCAGCAGTCGCAACCACTGGTACGGCAGCTGGTGCTTTCCGTATGCTGGAAGGGGCACTTGATTGGATCCTTACGGGCAGTTCCAAGGCTTAGCAGATTGGTCGTTGGGGATGCCCCGTATACTGATGCGATATTGGAAGCCCTCACTCTTACGTCGACCGATGGCGTGCACCGGAGAGGTCTATGCCCACAGTTGACCACGATAAGTTTCGTGGAATGTCTGCCGCCATCCGAGGCATGCCTTATCGCCATGATCCTCTCAAGACGTGGACCTTTCCAGGACGTCCCGGAGAACGAATAGATGCATGTGTTGACCCAACCGCGTACGCTGCAATCCATTAGTGTAGTATTGTGTCCACTCAACGCGTCCCCTTGCTCGCCAAGGGCAATGGGGGGAGCATAATTACGTAAATTGCAGAGATCGCGACGGGTTTCTCCGAGATCTCTCCGACCGATGTGCCTTTTACCAAATGTGTCGTTGCGTCTCTTCGCAAGTCGCCTTACACTCTTCATCGATGTCTGTGTCAAATGTTATGCTTCTTCAGCTTCAATTACCGTCTTGTACCCGTCGTAATCTGTGCGTATTATATTGTATATCAATGTCTACCTCAGACTCTACCTTGCAAAAGTCACGTAACACCGGTTTCAGGACTGGCGTACGTTACGGTTCTGGCTCGCTACTGGTCAACGACATCCGCGTCCCTCTTGTGCTCTGCGCAATTGCGATTTCTGCATAGTCCTGAATTTCTGCGACGGCCGCTTCAAACACCGGTTCTCCACCTCCCTCTGGCCCACTTCGTCGCTTACGCGCTGCATCGCTCTCGCCTGCACCACTCCGCGACTTTTACAGCACTTGCTCCTTTCCAACACCTCAAGACTCGGTTCGTCGCCGCCCGCGGTTTTCAGGTCACCGGCGATTCCATTCCGCGCTCACAATCGCCTCGGAGGTGATCTGTGACCAAAGAACAGTGTAGTGGTCGGGCAGAGAACGTTCGCGCGGACAGAAGATAAATCAGCTGGTGAGGGAGATGTGCACCTACCTCGAATGGCACTTGGATGTACTCTGCGAGGATTTGGAGAAGTTGGAACAAGAGGAACGAAACATTTTCAGCCAGCCGCCGCCGTACTCATCGCACGTCGCTATCGCCACTCAGCATCACTGCCGGTCTTGGTCGGCTTGGGTATTGAGCTCTGGTGCTAGGATATCATCTTTCGTGCAGCTCCCGCTTCTCCCGTCAAGTCCGGCGCCACACTGCATGCGCCGAAGCCTGTTTATTCAGTCTACCTGACGGCCCCCCAAGTCCCGGAACACGTACGAGCGGTCCCGAATCGTCTCCCGCTTCATCGGAAGAGGTGTGGGCGTGTTCAACGCGTTCCACGCTTCCATATCCTCCAGTAAGGTTTCTTTAATTTTCCGCATTTCTCGGTGCTCATAGCACCCACAGAATCTTTCGTATCCCACCCTCACACCACCGTTCCCCTAGCTACACATTTTTTGCGGCCCCCATAACCACATCTAAGTTCTCGCAAGACCAATGCTATTCAAAGTCCAAAACACGCATGTGCAAAGCTTTCTGGTCTGCTCCACGCAAAGTGGCTCGCTGTGAGCCCCCCTTCGGAGTCGCCTTGTATTGGCGGCTACAGGTCGGAAAACGCACGACAGCTGCCGAGGAGCCCAGCTGACCGATACGCCGGACAAGGGCAGAAATCCCCCACGACGAAATGTCTTTCGCTTGTACAACCGCTTATTTGGTGCAGTACACACAGTAGTTTCAATAAAGCTTCGTGAAAATGCAGAAGTACGCAATGTAAGGCTGGATTCTATTGACTTCATGCATACAGACAATCCCTTTAATATAGTAGGCTACGTTAACGCGCGTTCATCAGCGCCTCGTTCTTTCCCAACGCCGCCCGACGGAGCGACACGGCGCACGGCGGTGCATCTGCAAAATCCGAATTTTGTGTCGATCAGCTAGCCCATGGCGTGCGGTGCGCCTTCATTTACTCAGGCGCGTCATTACCAACGAGCAAGGGCACTGCCGGCAACGGCCCTTACTCTAGTCGATAACCGAACACGACGAAATTGCCGAGTTTGTCCACTACGGTCTGCAGTTTTTGACTGACCAAGATATGGACGATATGTCAGATCATGACGAGTCAGAGTCAGAGTCAAATTCAACTTCAAGTTTTGAAGAGGAACGTGTTCTCGGCGCTTAGTCAGGACACGCGGAATTTATTCGTGATGCCTAGCATGAGATGAAATACTAGATTTTGCATAAGAGAGGTCCCGACTTAACACAGACTGGACGTCATTTGATGGAGCATACATCATTCGTTTTGCAACTGTACGAATCGCAATATGACGTTCGTTAACAATGCTGCAGCCAAAACCACGCATAGAATCGTCGGCCCCCATTTATCGTAATAAAGCCCATCGGCATCCCTCTTCCTCAACTTGATTGCTCGATATACGAATATGATGCCTGAGTATGCGATGGCAAGTAGCGCCGCGAGTGTGAATAGCCCTGCGGAAATAATTCCTGCTGTGTCTTCCGGTTCAATGAAATTAAGTAGCCCAGCAGAGATAGAACCAATGAGGACGCCAAACTGAAGCCATTTCTGCGAAAATGTTCATCGGACTGGTCAACGGCAGTCCAGAGACAACAAGAGGGCACGTACCAAGAACGTTCTTTCTGACGCAAAGTATACCTTTGGTTCAACCCGCACGGGGACTGCAATACGCTTTCCAGGGTCTGCAGTCCAAAATCGCACGAGTTCTCGATCGTCGCCATTCCTTTGCCGACCACTGCTTCCTTCACCATTCTGAAGGAGCGGATCGTCCTCCCCTGCATCATGCTCATCGTCTTCGTCAACTGCGTTCTCCTGCTGCATACCCTTCCGCAGTTGTTTTTTGAAATTCTCGTCGAAGGCTTGCGCAGTGGCAAGTGGATCGATCGACAGCGTTCGTGGTTTATTGGAAGCAGCTTGTGATGCCCTCCGAGGTGAGAGTGATGAACGTGCGCCGCCCTCACCTTCATCATCTGCATCCGCACCTCCCGCAACGCCTGCGTCCAACCTCCGCTTTTCCCTCAGCCGTCGTTCCTCCTCTCGTCGCTCCTTCAGCATTTTCTCTCTCGCCGCGATAGCTTCGGCCACAGCTTCTCCACTCAACCCGGTCCTCTTGTCCTCGTCTTTCGCAGCTTGGTATCCTTCTTCATCTTCGTCTTCCCCTTCTGAAATCGGTTCAGTGTATGGACGAGCGCGCTCGGATTCCGGTGAGGGAGACATGAGGTCCGGAGTGCCTGTGTTAGTGTTAGTTTCGGTGATAGAGCCGGAGCCAGAGTGTGACGGTCGTTCAATGTGCATATGGCCCGTGTCGGGTTTGAGGATGTCGATGTCCACTGATGGCAGGATCCGTTAGCATCCATTATAGAAGTATTAGAAAATAGCGTACTTTGAGGTAGCCAGAAGGGTACGAGATCGACACGGTTAGGAAGCAGAGTTGCGCAACCATGAATAAATTTGCTTATCACCCGGACACTGTTAAAACGAAGTAAATTTCGAAGAAGAAGGGAGAATTCACCTGAACTTCGGCACGGCTTCCACGAGATGCGACGAAACCAGATCCGTCACCCATGTCGGCGGTTCTTGGCCATACTGCGTCTGCAACTTGACTTCCAAAACGCCATACCTTCAAAAAACAACCAAAGTGTCAGTAACGACTGGGTTAAGCCATGTGTCGGTTTAATAATAGTAACGCACTTGAAAAGCTCCTTGTCCTCAGGCGGCAATTGCACAAATGGGTGATCGATGCCAATATCCATTCGACGCCAGTTATCGCCAGATCGTATGCGTCCGTCCCAGTTGTCTTCGCGGACCATCGTTAGCTCCGTATCAAGCGAGATACGCACGCGTGCGTCGCCTGGGAGCTGGAACGCCGTCCGGTTGTAGAACGTCCGCACAACTAGCAAATAAGCAATCGAGGAATTAGTTTGGGCAAATCCTTCTTGGCCATCGAAACAAGAAACTAAAAAGAAACACATACCAGGTCGCAACTTCCTCGTAACAATACTATATTGCACCTCACTCGCCAACTGTATCATGCTCTCCGCCTCTTGCTCCGTCTTCTTTCCCTTCTTAACCAAAGCTCGGAACTCCTCGTCCATAGTGTACTCGCCTCGCAGGAACGCATTCACCTTATCTTCTTTGATGGGGAAACGGGCTTTGACGGATTTTTCGCCAGTCCAGTCTTCCCGGTGAGTCTTACGCTCGACGAATATCTATGTTTACGTGAGCGGAAGTGGGGAGGGACGGATGGGATGGCTTTATACCTGCTTCACGTTCATGTCCCCGTACCACCTCAACCGAATCGCCTCAGCTCCTTCTGTTTTCTCCAGTCTCCCCAGGTACAGGTCCAAATCCTCATTATCAAAATAAATAGACGTTATCGCTGGACAATCCACTTAAATTAATGATGAACGGTATGGAATAGGAACACTGACCAGAATCTTTAGTCTCGAATTCCTTGTTAGCGTTGAAGACTGTAGTTGATGTATTAGTTCCGGTTTGATGTCGAAGAATAGGCGAAGTATGCACCTAATACCGGCAAATGACGCAGAATAGCCAACTTGAGATGGACTAGGTTGTCAGGATGGACCTTTACCAAAAATTAGGTCAGGCAAGTCAATATATACTTATTGAAAGAAATACGAACCCAGTACTTGGTCGTTTGCCTCACAAACGCACTCTGACTGCCACCAGCACTCGAGTCGCCTTGCACAGGGTGACCTCGCGTACGCACAAGATCGTACAACTTTGAAAGCTTCACGATGAGTGCGTCCCAATTGTACTTGTAGAAAGGCCGTTTGTCAAGATATGAGTGAATGAAGGACTCTTTTAGCGTGCGGCCCGTTTGTTTCTGCAAGTGCAAGTAAGTCCGAGTTCGAATGCATTGGTTATGAAGTACGCACGTCATGTTTCTGGAAGGCAGATGTTCGTAAATGACAATTGGGTGGGAAAGAGGAGGAAATACCTTCAATATTTTCATAAACCCAGTCAGGTTCAATTTGGTATACAAAGCGAGATCATGCACGTCCGCGACGAGCGTCGCGACCTCCTCTTCCAACCACCGAAATTGGTCCTCAAATGTCGCCATGCTCCTTGGCCCTGTATCGTCGTCGTCTGAATCCAAGTCATCCTCCGACCCACCGTCCGCATCGTGAGCATGTCTTTCTTGCTGCTCAGCCTCATCATGGTCACTCCTCCCATTCCTAACACCACGCGTCGGTTCGATACCCAAGTTGTTATAGTCATCCTCCTCGCGCACCAACCGCTTGACGTCGTCTTCGGCCGACGCAATGCGCTTGGCAAGCTCCGATGTTTTCGCCTTTTGGAAGTCATGGATTTTGTCGAGCTCTCGCTCAAGTAAGGATGTGAAGTGTGCTTCATCGGCGTCGTTCCAGCCGTGTGACGTCGTGCGACTCTGATGAGGTATTGTTAGAAACAAGTATTCATGTTTGAACGCCGGAGATATGTCAACCAGAGCGCTTCCGCATGCATGCATCACATCATACGCCACATACGCCATGCAAATAGCTAAAAGTTTCAGGAGAAATTTAAGCACACACCTTCAACTCCCTCTTGAGCAAGTTGTAATCAAGATAATACTCCCTCCATTCATTGTAAAGATCCGTCTGCCGCAACGAGCGTGATGTAAAGGTGAGCATGGCAATCTGTGTCACAAAACAAGATAAATACGCACATTGATCTTCCTTCCGAACTTCATCGTTGGAATCGACGACGACGAAAGGTAAGTTGGTTGCTGAAGACGGCGTCAACGTTGTGGTCAACGACGAACGTGCGTCGATGCGTAAACGAAATGAGATCGGGTTTGGAAGATCTCGCTTGACGATCCCTGTCAGGGTCACATTGTAGTCACGTGGCATCGCGTGGCTGAGTATTTGCCATTCTTTGGCTGCGGCGTCCATTTTTGAAAAACTCAGATGACCGCATCATTACTTTGCATTTTACATTCCACACCCATCTCACCCCGAACTGATTTATGGAGGCGTTTGACGACGTCGTTAGAACAAAGATTTTGTTATACGGTCTCAGGAGGTGAGTTGAACGCGCTTCATCAAGTTCATGGAGGCGCACACGACAATAACGGATTGATAGGAGTGGAAAGACGAGTATACAACAATCTCTCTTCAATAATCTCAACCCCAAGCAATCCTTCTTCGTGGAGACAACGACCAGGATCACGAAACTCAACTTTGAGTATGTTTTTCTACTCTATCTCTTCTCACTCCGCCATTGACACTCTCCAAGTTCCATTATCCCACTTGAGATATGGGATTGCCCAGGTAGTATTAGCATCGAGGCGCTCGGCGTACCGCTCTCCTCATTCGCGACAATCATATTCGTTATTGACATCCAGGTGCGTCTTCGACATCCTCTCAGTGATCCCAATGTCCGCTAATCGCGGTGGTTACCAGGACTCCTATCACCAACCCATTGCCAAACTCATCGATGTCTTTGTACCCGCTTTTCAAGAGAATCCAGATGTCAACCTCGAGGTGTTCGTCCACAAGGCGGAGGCTCTGTCAGAGGACTTCAGGATTGGTGAGTACTCGCCGATGGACGCGGATATCATGCTCTTCGGTTGTGGAACCATACCGTGTCGATGTGACCGTACAACCCGAGGCCAGATGGGGCTATATCTCTCAGCATGCCGCGTTTTATTTATTTACCATCCCACCATGAAACTAAGCACCGATGACTGTTGCTGACTACCGCTAAACAGACAACTTCCGCCACATCCAGTCCCGAGTGGCAGATGAACTTGCCGACATCCCACCCATGGCCCTAACAGCACCGCCGTCGCTATCATCTGGTCTTCCCTCACCATCCTCTGTCTCTGTCACCTCTCGAGAATTCGTACCCTACCAAATCCCGCTCACATTCTACCTGACTTCTGTGCACGACCACTCGCTCCGCGAGGCCTTTTCGCGCGTCTTCCAGCGGTTACTAGCGCACAGCTGCCTGCCGTACCTCGAAGATTTGCTAAATGTGTTCTGCGCGAACTCGCATTCGAGCAAGGCTTTTTTGTTTGATACACAAGCGAGGGTGTTTGTGGCGACGGATAGCTCACCAGTGGATACCGCCACTCATAATTTGTGCTGCGATTACGTATTGATGTTGAATTCATTCGGAGGGCTTTATAAGTACGGTTCCATTTTGCACACGTGGTCTTGAAACTGACGAGGACGTTACAGATCGGCGATCGCTTCGCCGACGCAACACCCGAGGAGAACAGGATCCCTCCCCTCATCTCCGTCAATATCGACAAAAACTCCACCAACATACAGCGCGCGCACTTCACCATCCGCAACTGCACACGCGCCACTCCCACCATCAACGTCCGCCTCTCGCTCTCCAACTCCAACGGCAACCATTAGCGCAGCAGCATCCCCTTCTCACTCCCTCCTCTCTTCCATTTCGCAATCTCAGAGTCCTCAAATTGTGCCGAAATCAATGAGGACGAGGAAGTCTAGCATGGAGACTACATCGGCGTCAAGCGGTGGCGGTGCTGGGAATAGCAACGGTATTGGGAATGCTGGGGCATCACCTACGCCTCCTACACCACCCCAGTCGACCTCCCCGCCGCACGGGCCGGCGAAAGTGATGTTCTACCCCTGCAGCTCGACAAGCCTCACGCCCTACACTACACTTGTCTACCACAATATTACAAGCCAGCTCGCATTGCTTGCGTTGATACCCACAACGGTGTGGGAGAATAAACGCGGGTTGGTGGAGTACAATGTCGTTATTTTCCGGTCAGTTGATTCAACTCTTTTCGTCCTCTTCGATGTTTCTGATGTTTCTGTATTTCTTATACATTATAGAGAAGGCGTGCAAGAGATCTGCGCGGTCGAACTCGACGCGAGGCGTAAACGTCCGCCACCTCCACCGCTGGCTCCGCCAAAGCGAAAGAAATGAAAATGAACATTAGCCAACTATCCTTACCTCTCAATTGAAGTTACCAGCATAACCATATCAAACTCAGGCAACCTCAAGTTATTCCTCTGATCCATTATATCTACGCTATGAAACCTTCTACAGCATTAAAGAGAAGACAATTTAGTCAGCATTTCCCTTGTTTTTATGCATATGCAAATTTTTATACCAGCCAACCAACAAAATACATCGACATTTTATTATGCTACGTAGTTTTTGTGTAATTCTCGTGTAGTGTATGGTCTCGATAATTGCTTGTGTCACAAGTTCAGATCCTAAAGAATAGAAAGCGTTGAGAGTGAAGGCCGCGAGGGTGATAGGATCTTCGGTGGAATCTGGAATGGACTGGTAAGCCATGATAGTTGGAGAACTCGCACAGCGATGCATTGTATATTTGACTTGTGGAGAACAAATAATTGTACAAAACCGTTCTTGAAAGACTGGGACAAAGCATCCAAAGAAATCTTCGACATGAGACAAAACATTCCTCATCGTCCATATCCTCCTTTAGTCCATGATTGCTATAGTTCGTAACACGACCGCTCAGAGCGAATTGTCGTTCGTTACATGAAGCTCAGTCCCCTCCGGCCTCAGAGGATGCTGGTGAGCTGTTAGAGAGCAATTATTTTATTTTCCCCTGCACTTTCATGGGTACGTACTTTGAGCCATTGTATATCTCGAGTTCCAGGCCATCGGCAATGAACGCCGCAATTTTGGGATCTTCCCGTAGGGACGGGTTGACTTGACACCACGAAACGGAAACGGACTGCAAAACAAGTGGTTCATCCGATACATGGACGGTGTTATCATCTTCGGGAATTTGGTCACAAAATGGCCCGCGCCTTGAGAGAATCATGCGGGTAAGGTGTTCCTCGGATAGTGGACATTCCATGAACCAAATCACGGTCATCTTGGGACAAAGTCCTCTCCAACCTCCGGATACATCTTCGCATGGTATTAACGTAAGGGCATCCAATATTGCGTCCGAAAACGGGATATCTGTAATCGACAAATAGTCGAGCTGTGGAGTGGCTTGCAAGCATTCTATGAATTCCCCCTCCGACATATTCCTTCCACCAAGTGTTAGTTTCTGGAGAGGTGGTTGTGATTGTCGCAACATGTTCATTACGTGCGGCCAAGATGTGAGTGATGGGATAGAGGGTGTCCGAACGCTGCAACTTTCCAGCTTTGGCAGGCTGAGCCTGCTTAAGATCGGACCGAAATCAGCACCCTGAGGGTGATCAAGAAGTCGGAAATTCAATAGAGTGAGATGGGCTAACGTCACTAAGGTTGGACTTGGGTGCGAAAGCGGGCCCCAGAAAATGAGTTCAATACTGCATTCTGTGATGAGTGGGGAATTTGAAAGAAGCTGCCATATTTTTTCTGTGGAGACACAAAGTTTGAATAAATGCAGTGTGCGGAGGCTGTTTGGTCGTCCTGATGGGGCTATCAAATCAATGGAGCAAAATTGGTCGCCACAATAGACAAGTGAGATTCGGGTAACCGTGTATGCGCCTGAAAGGTCCATAACGGGTAACATCGGACAAGATATTGATATATATAACCCGCAGCATGGACTGGGATGGTTCGACCGTGGTAGGCCCCCAAAGGCCGCAAAAGACAGCGCAAGGCATCAAACCACTAACTTGTTCCCATCGATGTCTATGGATGCGCGCTTCCTCGATTAGGTCCCCGACCCGGCCTGGTTCTCCATCGTTGTAACGAATTGAAAAGGATATGGGATAAGATTGAGACCTCTCCGCCCATATTCGAAGTGCAGTGGCGTCTTGGCTTCGGGCTCTTCCTGCCGTGAAAGTCAGACTAAGGTGTGTCCACAGACGTGGTGTAGCAAGTGCCACGAGTCTCCAAATTCGACAAACGCGGCAAAGTACCATAGGAATGTCCGTGACATTGGGACGAGGCCATAACGCATTTTCCCGAATGCAATGGAGGAAGACTTCTGCTAGAAGTTCAGGGAAAAGGTGTCCGATGCCGGTGGATATTTTGCGATGTCCTTCTGAAATGTCAGGTGAATGTATCTGGGATGCGAGAGTATCCATCGATCGAGTGACAGTGCAGATCTTCAGATCTGTAGCCTTTGATACACCATTAAAGTGTCTGTCAAATTGAATCCAAGAAAATCGGCCTAAAAGATGAGCTCTCACATGTCTGTGGTACGCTGGATCCAAAATCAGAGGAGTTTTACGTCCGCTCAATGACAGCGACTTAAGTGCGATGATCGGATTTTACCAGGTTCCAAATTTGGCAATCAATCCATCTCTTGTGGCGCGGATGACCAGAAACGATGGATCGTATCACTACTCAAATTTTGCCCCCTTCTCAGGGTCAAAGTGAGAATAGTACTTTCTCTTCCATCCTTTTCTCGTTAAGCCTCGGCCGACTTCAGCATCATCAAGCGTCAGTGACACTGGGGACAATCAGCCCCAATGGTTTGTCCCGCTGTACTTGTCCTCTTAAGTACAACACATGGGATCATTCAGCGCCCTTTGTAACACAAATTCGACCGCCTTGAAGCCGTTGTATTCCCACGACATATGGTGAACGTACACCAGAACTTAGATCATAAGGAAATATTACAGTAGAGTAGCCACACGGAAAAGATACAACCATTCAGCGCGGGTTGTGTCAGTACCCAGTGCACTCGCATGGGAAGGAATACAGAGAGTGCATTCGGGTATTTCTATGACTGAGTTCGCCATTATCGGTACGAAAAGGTACTCGTACAACACCACGTTCCCGGCATCTTCGGATGCCATCCCTGACAGTCCCAGGAAGCAGTGACCAGCATCTCCTGACATCGATTCTATTTGAATGGCGTCGTGTGTAGCTGGCTTATTTATGCTAGAAAGAACGGACATAAGATGTGTAGGGAACACCATCGCTTCGATTCTTCAGCAATTTGAACTGAGTCTGGTTAATGATAAAAGGTTGCGGATAAAATGAGGCATGAATGAGTTTGTAAAATGTTCACGGTACCAACGTTACTGTAGCGTTGGTATCCCATGTGAAAATAGTGATGGTTGGTTGGCGCATATTTGGCACGGTGTACATGTAACGAAGAGACTGGATGAGGTTAGCCGCACGCCACATATTTGAACACCGACTCGTACCCACAATCGCTGTTCTCACTGTCACTCCATGGCCATGGTCGAGCGTTCATTGGCGTTACATCTCCCAACGCTATGCAATGTGGAAGCTCTAAAGTTGACTCCATGAGTAGAAAATAAGTTGCACCGTGACGACCAACACCAGGAAATGCCTTTGTTGGAATTTTCAGCACTTGCAAGGCGTCGGCTTTCCTTTATCCGGGTCATCCACTCTTCATGTAGACGCTTTCCCCGAAGACTCTACTTAGTGTTGATCTGGCGACTAACTTGTAGTCTCAACGCTGGATCACCATAGGATGTTTGCAACCTTGGCTTTTGTTCGACGTGACTGTCAGCCGACTAGGAATGAATGCTGTCCAAGCGAAGATTTAGTTGACTTGCGTAAACCGAGGTGTGTTTCTGGGCTCAGAATCCGTTTAACCTTGTGATCTGCTGAATTTAAGAGACGTCAGGTATTCACGACCCTGCATCTCCTTGAAAGCTCCACACAGTAGTTGCCACCCACAAATACCGAGGCTCTCCCTGCAACCATGTCTTTGGACGCCCATCATCTCGACAAGTTGACTTGGCGACTCAGTGCAGGAGTTGCGGACTACTGCCGCAAAATATTAGCTATCTGATTTTGTAGCCATGCACCACCGAGAGTTGGCATGTCTCGTGACGATTATTTGACAAAAGGCGCGGGTTCATACGGTGTTGGTAATCTGATGACAGAACATTTCACGAACATTAAATTTTGGACAACCTGGAGGTCAGTACTCAGTCGCAAGCAATTTTAACCCAAATGAACTGCTACCGCAGACTGAGACTCAGTTGGTCAATTGTATTTTACAGTCAATTCACGACTTCAAAGTGCGCAGGAGCAGAATACCAGTTCGAACATCTGACAGCGATGCATGTTCACCGAAAAATGCTCATTCATCATCGATTTCCGTACTACTACCCGATGGAAGGTTCTGCATATGGAGAATTTTCAAAAGACCGGAACACGGTACACTGCGGAGGCTCTGATCATTGTGGAATGGTTCCTTCAAACAGATATCGACACATCAACGGAGGTACGGAAGCTTTTTTTTAAATAGTAGAGGTTCACTAGTTATTCGACCTTTGTACAGAATCAGTGATCTCAAATGTCGGACGAGGTGTACACATACACCGGTTTGTAGACACACAGTTGGGCACGACGAAGGCAGTTGTTGCATGGATACTGCCCATCGCATTTCATCTTGCGTCCTGGAGATACTCAACGTCAATACCGTCGTACGTTTGTGTTTTCGTGCCAACTACACGTACCTCTGCAGAACACACAGGCCATAGGCGTCCTCCTCCTCACCTTCACATTTGGTTCCCCATCATACCCACCTTGGTCTCCTCCCTGATCGGTGCTGGTAGCCCCCGACCTATCCTTTTCATCGACACTCTACTGAGGTTGGTCGGTCTGCTTTGGCAGAGTAGGTCCGCACGTACCACGTTCGAATTTTCCGAAGATGCAGTTGACATGTTGTGGTGCTGAATTTGATCTGACGACAGCGGTGCGGTTAGTGTTATAGGTTAGAATCTCATTGATAGCCTAACAGTAAAGCGCTCATGCCGTGATTCGTGCACGCCCCACGCAGAAAGGGAGCTGGAATATTTTCAGCAAGATCGTCAAAATAAAATGCTAAAAATTCTCAAGAAAATCATAAAGTACATTCTACCGTGATCAGGTCACTCGGATATGCAAGTGAGTATTGCGAACGTTGCAGAGAGTCCCGCCACACCTCATCGTTCAGTCTCGCGTTCAACACCACGCAAGTTTGTAAATGTTTTTCCGTACTCTTTTATCACCTGATCCCTCCAGAGAAAAACACCAAACCACTCCCCCAAATCCCTTCATGGGTGCGGGATTATAACAGCCGTCTAATTCAGTCTCGTCACCGGTATTCCAACAAGCCACCCACAAGCTCGCCGTCGAATGTTCCAGTCTGCCGTCACGTACTTCCCTCTCCTCTCCTGCGTTGGTTTCTGTCCCAGGGGCACAGCTTCACATCGTATATCCCGGGTGGTATTACAGTGCGTTCAGCACATGCTACTGGAATGCGGAACCGTGGTGATGTCCGCTCCGTTAGGCGCAGCCCGTTATCCGTAAACAGATACCACAATGATTCTGGACCTTCTATCGCAGCCAGGACCACTTCTTACTTGGATATGTAATAAACTCAAGGTGTGTACCGTGTTTGACGAATCATTCAACCATTTCACTCCGCAAATAGAGGGAGAGTTTACCCTCTCACGCGGTTTAACGTGTACATCACCGCGCTACTCTCAAAATTGGGGTAACGACGACGGCCTCCCGCGTCAAGGTACGGATAAATGTCACCCCCTCTGCGGTTGACTTGGAACTACCCAAGTTTACGTCCGCGAACCACCATTCCCTTCCCGGAAAAGTGATCAGCACCCTCCAATACACGAGGCTCAGCTCCTGCCGTGTCCTCGAACCGAGAACCTGGATATAAATTTATGGACCTATCGTTGGCATGACCTGATTCGAGCAAGACTCCGCGTTCTTGGCTTGACATTCTCGTACTCGCGACCAAGCAGGACGGTCCATGGTGACCGTATGTCGCATCCGCTGTAGAATGCTTGAGATATGAGGGATCACACGACCAACAACGACATTCAGGATGAAGATGTCGAGTTGGACATACCAAGTCCGAAAATTTCCGAACCAAACAACTTCCGAGATCCCAGAAAACGCCTGGTCAAGCACACACGGAGCGCTGGTAAACCCTTTGGCCTGAGGCGGGTCCAGACCCTAGTGCATGCAGTTCTGCGCCACTTGCCGTTCTCACAGAACAAGATGGCGACTCGTGATAATGGTAAGAATGTAAGTGAAAGCTGAATGACTTATAATGTTGATGAATCGACTGAAGACATTTCGCTGTGACATCATCATGACGGCCGTGCTTTGGTGAGGACTGTCCGTCATTTGTTTGCGAAATGCTCTTCAAGATACATGGTCTCAGACACATCTTATTCGTTAGCGATTTCACGGTAGATACGGATAAACTACAGTTTCTCTCATGAATATCTCGAAGACCCATTCATGATCATGATGATTGATTTGCATCATTGCCATTGGATGAAATCGATGAACCTAACAGTTTTTCGAACACGACCGGGCGCCGAATGGTTGAAGGATAGATTTTGGGACCCTTGTGAGGAAAGATTGATCTACGTGGAATGTATGACGAATGGCAAGAATCGCCTTTCGATGTCTATCAAGCGGTTCACAAAACCACATCCTAATCCATAACATTTCCGAAGCATTCCAGTGTCAAATGAATCGGTGGTATCGCTCACATTCATGTGGTGATGTCCGGCGACCAAGTTTTGGGGGTATAATGATCGAGTTCGAGCGTTTCGCGAGAGGAAAGTACCCGCGGCACCGCCAGCCACATCGTGACAAGAGCCACGTGGCCGCTAACATAGTAACGACCCAATTGTCACACTCTGGATTTGTCAGTTCATAGATGTCCAAACGTTCACCATCTCCTAGTCCACAGCGATCAGTTAAGCGCCGCCATACATCAGAATTTGATAATGGACAGCACTGGATTAATTCCGCAAACTTCGACGAGTCGCTCTCAGACGAGTTGATCCTTGTGATCTTTTCGTATCTGACCTGGGTCGACCTCTGCGTCATCCAGTCAACTAATCGAAATTGGGGACGCCTTGCCACCGACAATCAGGTGTGAGATGACGATTTCGAGCCTTTTTGTTGACCTGAAACCATATGTCGTCTGTAGTTGTGGAAGGACCTCTACCTTGGACAATACGGTCGTGGAAGGCTGCGCGGTTCAAGAGGTTTCCTAGGCAGACGCGATGGTAAAGAGGTCAAGCCACTTCCCGGGCCCTCACGACATTTCAGACCACCATCTGTTGATTTTCGAAATTGGAAGTGGATGTTTCGAATAAGCTTGAATTGGCAACGTGGTTCGTCTCATCGCTACCTCGTCTGTTCGATCGTCGAATTTACTCAAGTCATCGTAGGTCGTTGTTGTATAGAGAATCTGACCAGCGACGGTGCCGGTCCATTATCCCAGTCAGGCGTAGTCGCCAAGATTCCCATTGTCCTTGCAGGTTCATTGACCATAACAACTTCATCTAACTTATCAACTTCACCTTCTATATTTCTATATAGACCATCGACAGCCCCACACACTATACAAGAATCATACGTAACAAAGTATCCAACTCGTCTTACCACTTTGACCCTGGACCAGTCTCGTCCAACAGATAAAGAACACGAGGTCCGACTGGCAGCTTTTTACGAAACAGGGGAATTCGCAGTATTTCTCATTGATCACCAGGCGCCATCGACATCCCGCAGGCTTTACACGTACGTTCCAACAAGCAAAACACCAAGGACATCACCTATCACCCAAGCTGTTTATCATCATCCCCTACTTATCACATTATCGAAGACATTCCATCTATCCATCTACAATGTGTCCGAGGATCGCGTTGTTCACAGCCAGACGTTAACGTCGTTTACGTCGTTCCCTCCGACGTCTTTGGTTTTGTCTGCTACTTCAATAACTTCCTTCAAACTGGTACTTGCATATGCCGTACCCGTGTACCCAGCCCATTGGAGTGTGGCGGTGACTGAGCTTACCATATCTTCGGCGTCTCCATCCACGCCATTCGCAGTTAAGTCTACCCGTTCCACTCGGGCATCCGACTTTCCGTCCGGGTGGGTCGACGAAGCCAGCGTGCAATCTGTACGTGAACAATGGTCAAGGAAAGTTGGTCGAGTGGCGGACACGCAGACAGATGGTAAATGGGTTGTGCTTGCACCAGCTGAAGGAGCAAATACGTTACAACTATACCGTCTTCACTTGCCGAATACGTCAAACGCGAACGCTTCACCACGTCTGACCTTTGTACGCGCTCTCCACGGGCACACGGGGCTAGTGTCATCACTGGCACTTGCAGACGGTCGGTGCGTTAGTTTCGGCGCAGATGGTAGCCTGTGGGTATGGGACTTGGAGAAAGGATGGAGTACGGAGGTCCAGAAGGCCTACAAACCCGCAGATCCTTCAGTATTGGGAACAGTGGTGTTCGATGAAAGGAGGATCATATCTGCTGACTCACGTGGAATGGAAGTTCGGAGGTTTGATATCTAGAAATCTTGTGCATTATTGTATTGGGGTGAGCGCTTTGCCAATGTACGTTACACAACGGGAACTTTACTTGCCGAACATCGGCCAAACGTGTTTCGACGCTATACCGCATTTGATCATTGCTTTGATCTACAAATCGCAGAGGGATGGAGCTTCTGACACAAACTCATTGTGAACCGTCGAGCTCGTATCATCCAGAATGACCGAACTAGCTCCCGACGCTATCTCTCCTACTGTGGCTGGAGGACGAGTATTCACGCTTGCATTGAATTTGGACCGTTCAGCGGGATCAGAGGTGGCCTCTGGCAGGGAAAGCATTTCTGACTTGCCAGCTTACACTGCGACGTCGCCTACACTACCAACGCATTCCAGTAGACATAGGAGACGAGTCAAGCATGTTTTTGCCTCAAAAGATCACAAGGGAGAGGCATGGCTCGTACTTACCCTCCAAAGTAGTGCCTCATCACCTAAATCTGTGCCAATGATCATTGGCGGGGAACCGGTCAGTGGGCAGGTCGATCTGAAGCTTCAAAAGCCGCAGAGTATACAGTCTGTGGTTCTCGTGGTCAGACTTCATGCTTCTTCACGCCAGATCTCACATCTTCATGCGTAAACATTCTGGCAGATCAAAGGCTCGCTGCAATGTACATCGGCAAACGGATCGCAACCAATCGTATTCTACAAACACCAAGAGACGCTCTGGGATAACATAATGGGAGATCCGGGTTCATCATCAACTCCATCTTCCCCAACCACACCCGACGGCAAGCTACAGGGAAACCACAGATGGTCGTTTTCAAAGGTGTTACCAACAAGTGTCACGTTTGATACCCATCGATTGAAAGACATAATTCCGACCGGAAGTGTTCCCCTTCCACCAAATTTTTCTGAGAACGGAAGTTACTCGATAATTAGGTATGATGTGGATGTCAAGGTCAAACGATCTGGTTTCTTTCATCGAGATGAGGAGTGAGCTCTTTATACATAGTCATGACTCTCCTCCTTTTGATTTCCTTCTCCAGATTTGGGACAATGTTTCAATACACCCCTCGGTCAAAACCTGCTTCTGCGTCTCTTCTTCGTCAAACGGCATACCGAGAAAACACTCCGCTACTTGGGCCTGCCATTGACTCGCTTGGATGGAAGATATTCCCGAGAGTTGTGGTACAAGGCACGTTATTCAATGTCATGAAGGTCGATGTCGCTTGCTCGGTACGTCGGGTTCTTCATGTTGATGCCTTTTTCGTCGCTGAACTTAAACATATGCAGTTCGCACTGGCTACTCCTGTAAATTTCTGTCGTTGCTTATTCGGCAAGAGCTGACCAGAATTTGTTAGCTGGCATATACACGTGGATCCGTCATACCTTGTGCTATGACATTGCAAAGTGAAAATTTGCAAGCGCTCGATGTACTATCAAGTCCACAATGCCCCACGGTTCATTTCGTCCGAGAAATCCAAGGCGATGACTATCAAGGGGAAGCCCCTTGTATGGAAGGGTGGGAGGCGACCCGCATTTTTGCAGAAGCCCGCTGGTGGAAACCCAATTCGTCCGAAAATCCCGAATGTAACCGACGTGAGCTTCAAGGCGAGATAAGCCTTCCGAGAGAGCTCAAACCTTCATTTTCCTTTGGCATATTCTACTTGAAGGTCTGTCGTTCCTTCGAATTGTTTAAAATAAACCCTGCCTCAAATTATCCATATCGCAGTACCGTATTGAGCTTCACCCATTTAAAGCGCCAGGCTTTGTTCCAGCAACTGAAGGTGTACTGTTACGCGCCAACGTCGATATTATGACCGACCACGCTGATGGCCCACGACCGAGGCGATACTTACCCCCAGATTATTAACGGAAGATGATATCGGGTTCAAGGTTCATCGAGGAGTCTGACCGATTCCGATGCTTCTCACATCCATCCACGTCAGCATGTCTAGATCCAATTAATTCATCTTTGCTGTACACTATTAGCAATGTACAGTTTATTACACGCCAGTGGAAAGAGTGTAATTACCATCCTCGGTCAGCCAGTGATCCAAATTTTCACGGACAACTCAGCGAATGCACAGGTGAATTCATACGTACACCGGCGGAAACATTTGTTGCTACCGGAAGGCTATCTGCTTGGTTTAGAAAGTGCGTCAAATAATCCTTGCGGGAATTTGAACCAGATTGGTTCGGACAGTGCCTAAAGTTTTATCATAGCTTCATACACAGTTTAAAGAGGGCTATGACAAAACATCCTAATTTTCACTTTTAAAACAGTACCGTGTGAAGCTCAGCTAGGCTTGCGGCGCGATCGAAATGTGGAGAGGCAAGACACCACCCCTGCCATCAACCACTGGCTGAAGCGTCGGTGATATTTTCTGAGTGACCTTGTAATCCGTCTCCCGAAACTCCAGAGTACGGATGATGGTCACGAGGATAATCTTAAACTCGAAAAGTGCTGTAACGCGACATATGCGTTACAAAGGTCAAGGGACGAAGTGCAAGGAGATACACACCCAGACGATACCCAATGCAGGTGCGTGGACCATCACTAAATGCCACAAGATTACTCCATCCACGAGGGAGCTCATTTCGCGGTGGGAGAGCGCATGGAGTGAGCCAGCGTTCGGGTTTAAAAACGGCGGCATTTTCACCCCAGACATTCGGGTTTGTTTGCATTGCCATGTATGGAATATGAAATACCTGTCGAAATATTGAAGTAAAACGAGTAGGGAGGACTAGGTTTCAATTTTCTCACCTGCCCCTTCTTGACTCTAAATGAGGTCAAAATCTGTCCACCCTTCGTCTTGATAGGTTTACTGAGCGTAAGTACGTCGTCTTTCATTGCGACACGCTCGGCCAATGGGAAAGCAGGGTGTAAACGAAGGCTGCAATATCTAGCGTTGCCCTCATAGACTCTAGGGAGGTGACAGGTGACTTACCCTTCTTTCATAACAGCGTCAAGGTATTCCATTTTCGAAACTTGATCGTATGAGATTGCACCACCATATTGCCGTACTTCTTCGCGGAGTCTTTCTTGAGCTTGCGGATTCCGCGCCAATTCGAGGAGAGTGAAATTAAGTGTCCCGGCGGTTGTTTCATGACCAGACATACTGCGAGGACAAATGAGGAGTTGCTAAGGTATCAAATATTGTGCAACTCACGTAAAAGTCGATATCTTTTCGAACCCTGCGTTTGAATGCACCCATAGTTGCGAAGCTATTAAGAACTCACATTATCAATGATCTGAGATTTCGATAATCCGCCGCTGTCGCTCTTCGTCGTCAGCAGAATTGACAGTATATTCTTCCTCTTTTCACTGTGTGAACCGTCCTCAATGAGTTTCTGCGCGAGCTTTCTGGTGATCTCCCTGACTTCCCCTTGCGCCTGGATGGATTTGAGGGGAATGGACATAATGAGGGGAAAGGCGCGGAGGACTATGGGTGCGAGGAATCCGGCGAACGTCATACCAATGTTGACTAGATTGTTCCATGAGGCAGTGATTTCCTGGGCTTCGGTACTTTTCCCGTTCCTGAAATCATGTCCGAAGCCGACTCTCCCAATAATATCTAGTCTGAGATATGGTGAAATTGTGAGCACGGATCCGCCATATTGCAGGAAATCACGAACGTGCAGTGCGACGTGTACGGGACAATGTTTAGGGTAACCGAACCACCATTCATTAAGACCAAGTTGGTAAGGGTGTCCTCGAACTGCAAGAAGGCTATTAAATATCATGGATTGTGACGCCGGGGAGATAATGATAATAACCATTTCTGCACATTCCGACATGTCGTTGGCCATTTCCATCACGCTCTCGGGGCTATAAGAATCAAATGTTTTCAATATTGTAGATCAGGTTATTGCAGATATTCACATACGTGAAGGCTGGTGAAAGTAGACGTCGTTGGTATCCATGTTCTTCGCCTTCGGCCCAGAGAAGACCCTTTCCAATGATATTTGCGATTATTGGACGGAACGACGGTGTCTTCACTTGTTAACAAAACAAGGACACGGAACAAGGTTGCGTTAAAATATGAACGAGTATTAAGTTGCAAACTCACTGTAAGTCAACGTATCAGCCAGTATCTGTTGCACAGCGGCGTGGTCGCCTAAGACGATCTTCATTGGACAATGAATCAGGCGTTGGATTCGTGAGGAAATAAAAGCTCTGGACACTCAGAACTGACAATGTCACGGTGAAAAAGGGCCGCTCTGATCTTGAATAAAGACCCATAATCCGACATCCATTTGCTGTATACTTCCACTGCCTGGCCGCGAAAAACTTCAAGCTCGTGACCCCAAACCCAACTTGCATTCTTCTTGGCCTAGGAAAGCCAGGGCGAGGCATAAAATTTTCCCGATTGCAGTAGATTATTGACCAAGGTTAGTTAGGTACAGACCGCAACCAATTGGGTTTGGAACTGACTGGACCGGGAGCATCACCAATGTCGTCTTGCCTAACGAGGCTGATCACGAACTGGATAACGAAGCCGACGAGGACGAAAATGAAACAGGATGCTAAGGAAAGCATGAGGGGAATTGTCGATAAACTGATTTGACATGGTGAAGGGATTTTAACACAACTAATACCACTGGCACTGGCATGCTAGAAAGAGTGATTTGGTCACACATATGACCGTCTTCTCGCCGTCTTGATGTTAGTTCGCCTAACGCCAAATTTCAGATTACGTAAAGGTCGGCTCCCGAGAACTTGCGAGAGCTTCTCTGGGCGTAACGCCCATGATTCGGCTTCTACAGTTCAAGTTTCTCAGGAACAGGCCGCTCACACTTGTCTGAAAATACACTTTGATTGGCGTCCGGGACCCCGCGAAATCTGTGGGTCCAACAAACGATGATACAGATACACTTTAGGTTTGACGACATGGATGGTGCGGACTCGGAGAGATTGCCGTCCACTATTTGATTCCTCCGCATACGCCGCGCCGCACAGGCATATCTTGCGAATGTTACTAGTACTCTCAGGCTTGATATCTCAGCTGCATCTCGCTTATCCACCTTCGAATGCACCTCGGAAGTGCCTCCATCATCCATCTAATGAAGCCGGATAATACAAATTCTATGCAGAAGCACCCGCCTCCACCGGTATGCAAACGCGTTAAGCTTTCCAGCCGCACTCATCCGATACCCCCATTAGAGGATCTCGAGATTGAATTGCGATATTCTCGCCAAATACTATGCCCCTACTCCATACTATATTGGTGACAGGGTTCCTGAAAGGGCTGGCTCTCTTCTAGGTGATAATTGTCTACCACCACATCCACAACTGTCCAATATTTCCCCCTCGAAGAGAGCTTGAATGAGACGTCTATTTGGGATCGAGTCATAGCATTATTTCAATTAAGTGAAGTGGGGTGCGTGAAAGAATTGGCGGCTGATGGTTGTATCACACATCCATTACAGGCGTCCTTCGATGCACGCCTTCGTTGAAGTCCCTAACTGTCGGGTATGATGGTCTCATCGATACCCTGGATCCCGCTTATGCCTGCGAGCAAAATATATTGATAAGTCACCTTCTCAGAGCACGCACACGACATTGTGCAATAGGTATTGAATCAGCTAAAAAGATTCGAACGTAAATTGACGAATGTTGACTATTTTTACAGAACTAATTCATCAATGGTTCAAAGTGAGGAAACCTTCGAACCTGCGCGTTCCATTGCAAACGACTCGGTCTCGGTAGCAATGCTAATCTCAACGTCTCCGCTGCGAGTTACTCTGCCAGGAATTGCCAAGCGTACACTACCGGTGGGAAGTGTAGTGGAAGCCGTCATCGCGTCACGTCGAGCGGAAATACCGGTACGGAGGATCACCGTTGCAAAGATTATGCCTACTAATGGGGTAGACTGCTTTAAGGATCAGCGATTTTTAAGCATAGTTATTTTAACGTCCAACTGACTATGGATGCCATAATTTCCAAGCCTTGGCTACCGCTCCGTAAGACGATGAGGTAGGAGAGCAAGTAGGCAGCGTTAATGAAACCACTCTCCAAGATGATTTTGACAATGGTAAGGTTGTCGAAACTCTTGAACCTTGAGCCTTTTGACATTGTCGATGTAATTCGCCTTTCGTGAGTCCATATACGATATGCAAGGAGTGCTGTCGTGTGTCAGCAGCGTCATTGAATGGAATTATCGATAATACTTACATATCGATATTGTGTTTGCCGCCAGACTTAATGCAAATATGGCATATCCCCAGCCAGATTCTGCTTTGATGGTTACTGATTGAATGTGACGAACCGCCCAGATTGTTTGATAGGCCGAAACTATGAAGCATTTCATAAGGGGGAGTGCATACCAAGGAGCACAAGTTTGGCATACCGGCTGATCCAAGAGAGCACAAGACAGGAGCGAGGATAACCCAGAAATTACTTGACCAGACAATGAACGTTCTGTATATCTGAGGGCATTGCGCGTTAATTTTTCGTCCAGCAAATATTTTACCACGGACGCACAACTATGACATCACCAACAAGCATAGCAGTGAAATAAATTGCATGCTTGGCGGCAAATATTGGCTTTGTGACATCCCTCATGAACCCGATCCGGTGTGGTCGATCCAGGGGAATGAACGCCTGGAAGATATTCGTAGTATCCACAATGATTTGTGCCGTGGCCAAAACGAATAACACGACAGCGCCTGAAATCATTGGAACATTGGGGCTGGAATGTCTCCTTCTTCTGGTCAAGATGGTTAAGGTTGCGACGAAAAGTGCCAGAAATATGCCTTGAAAGTCCGGGGTGAGGACTCTGTGAGAAACGACTTCGGGTTGCTCTGCATACCGTAGAGAATACCCTCACAGACAATGCCTGCAAGTTCTGCGACATCTATTTCCATAGCCATTGTCAAATTAGCGCGGGGGAATGGGGACAAGATCTGGCGGAATTTCTGAAGGCCAACCTTTATATTCTCCTGATGGAGAAAATCAAAACGGAGAAAGGGGGACGGGCCACGGGCGGGGGAGATGATCGTTCGATAATATCAGTGTCATACATCGATTGGGCGTCTGTTTCGATTTTCATAATGAACAAATGCACGGTGTGAAACCTGCGCTCCCGGCGGGTGTTTCACGTAATGGAACTTGACGCAAAATCTGGCAGTTTGACACCAGGCAAATCGTACTGTGATCTACACATTAAAATTGGGCTCTCACGTACTACTTCTTCTTCGATCAACCGTGATATCCATGCACTCCACGCGCAGCAAACATCGAGCATCACGTATTGCGATACAATCTCACTTGCCGAAGCAAAACGCCACAAAGTCGACGTTTACCAATTCGGTATCTACCAAAGAACTACGGTATGCACCCACATCCCAAATGTGCATATAGATATTAAATATATGAACCGTTTAGCCATAACATACTTCGTTTACCGTGCCGCTTTGATTAAGTCCGCCGCTCGCTCGGCGATGATATAGACGGCCGCCTGCGGGTATGTTGTTAATATTTATCAACTCAAGAATGAAAATAATCACCTGCGGGTGAGCCGCAATGCCAGGCTAACACAATAACGTGAGACAGGCCATCTCGGAGCATCAGGTTTCCACTCACGATCACAGAGGCATCAACAATCCGAACGCCTTCTACGCCCTTTACCAGAAGGTGTGCATCCACGACACCAGCTCGGGCTCTTGTTTGGGACATGGCAGCGGTTCCCATAGGATGTCGAATGGATATCACGGAGTTCCGAGCGTACTCCAGAATTCCATCGCGGGTTGTTGCATTAGCGGATCCACCGTATGGTGCTTTGATGTAACCCTTCCATGGAGATGCGGAAATAAAACGTTGCAAGGCCTCCACTGCCTCAACAACTACCTGTTGATCAAAAGAGGTAGCCAACAGCGCTGGGTCGATCAAAGGGTGATCAAAGGGTGAATCGGATGCAAGTGTCACCGAACCACCTGTGATGGTTAATTAGTGGGAAAGTTGGCCAAAATCCCGGAATTCTGACGTACGCGAAGTGGGAGATACTAGAATGACTGCAGCCGAGAAGTAGTTTCCTGTCGTCGGCTCTGTCTGCGTTGTTCCATAAAAACCATTCTATCAAAAGAAAGCATTAATATGTGTACCGCGGTGACTCTGAATGAACGACGCTCACAATAAACGCGAATTCGTAATGCGGTGAATGTGGCCCAGCCGTTGGGTCGCCAAATTGTTTCAATATCCCCGACGACTCCGCCAAACGAAAAAAGCCAATATGGTTTGCAATGGCATTATTGGCAAATATCCCTTGTCCGGTTGCCTCGTATTGAGCAAAGGCATCAGAAAATGCCGTTGCATTATTCACAATAGAGTCAAATGTTTTTGTGCTGTTTACAGACCATTGAAGAGCAAAGAATGGGTGATCTTGCATGTTCATCCCGACATCCGGAAGATTCACTGCTGTCTTGATTCCTAACTTCGATAGTTTTGTCTGATCACCGATACCAGAGAGCATGAGTATCTGTGGAGTCCCGATCGATCCTGCAGATAGAATGACCTCTTCGCGAGCAGTTGCCGTAAATCGTGGCCCTGTACAATTCATTAAAACTGCAGTAATGCACTAGATGGAATATGAGCACCTGAGGCAGTTTGAGCAAACTCCACTCCCAGGAATGTAGGGAATCGACTAGAAAGGTTGTTTGTCTTTATCAGACGAGTAACTCTGGTATTCGTGAGTAAGTTGATGTTGGATCGATTGGCAAGGGCAGGAGATAAATATGCAGTAGCCGAGCTACTGCGAACACTATTCCCAATAGTAGATTGCAGCCAACCTAGATGATAATTGAGTTTTGATTCTACGAAGACATTTGGAAACCCGCGTACCAACGCCGAGAGGGTTCCCGGCGTTCATATCCAAATTGAACGGGAACTCAGAATGGAGTTCTTTGGTAGTCTCCAATACCCGATTATCGATGTCCGTTGAGGTGCCAGGTAAGCTTGTGAGAAGAGGGCCATTTCCGTGAACAGAGGGGTTATATTCGCCTGTGGTCTTATGATTGTCGGCTGAAGCAACGTGCTTCTCGTT
The DNA here is from genome assembly GCA_004355085.1 of Rickenella mellea. NCBI lineage: Eukaryota > Fungi > Basidiomycota > Agaricomycetes > Hymenochaetales > Rickenellaceae > Rickenella > Rickenella mellea. The sequence continues at coordinate 154,971 of ML170192.1, forward strand.
CTACGGGTGATGTTATCAATAGGCTGCGCTGAGGATCGACGAATATGCGCCTACTTTGAGAGCGTAGGGAAATATTTTTCTCCACGACCATCCAGAATCACCAGAGATAGACGCCAGACGATTGTACTCTTCAGATGATCCACGGGTGAATGCCATGTAGTCTAGATACGCAAAATGTGAGCAATGGTCGAAGTGATGCACTTATAAATTTGTACTGGTTGAGCTACTCCCCCCTAATACAAATCCTCGAGGGTATGCTGTGGTTCGATTATTTAATGCCGCTTGCGGTGTTGTGGTGTAGTTCCAGTCGAACGTAGTCCCCGACGACGCTTCCGCAACGAGAAACGGCACTTCAATCGCGGAGGCATCGGGACCAGTATTTCTGCGTTGTGCATAAGTTAGATGTATGATTTGAGAATTTTCAAATCTTACTGGACGCCGGCTTCAATGACAAGAATTTTGACCTTGGGGTTTTCGGATAGACGATTTGCAACGACGCAACCTGCAGTTCCTGCTCCAACGACGATGTAGTCCCACTGAGTTTGAGGTAGATGACGGGGATCCGTTAATAGTGCAGCCAGAGTATACTTGGCCGTTAGACCCAGGCCGACGACGATGAATTTGACGAGCTCCATGCTTGGCTGACCAGTGGATTGGAGACCGAGGGGATTCACGCAATGCGAATTTTGTGTTGCTGCTTCATGGCTATCCCAAAATTGCTGTGCAGAGCTTCGAATGTAAATCACTGAACAATCTGCAGCATTCTCGCCTCAACTGAACTAGGCTACTGATGCACTGAACCACGGTAATTGTGGATGAAACAGCGCAGAACCAGAACTGATTGATCGTTACACGCTTCCAAGCGGCGCGGGCTTGACAGGAATGCATATGTCATGCGGAGCATTCGAAGGCTCGGCGTTTCCAGGTTGAGACATGGCTGTTATCGTGTGGGTTCACGTGAAATGGTGTTAGCGCCTGTAAGGATCATTGAGAAGGCGTTCGCGGGCCCGCGGCGAATTTTCCTATGATGTCTGGGCACATGTAAGGTACCAACATGCATCTCGAATCAGAGAAGGGACTTGCGGGAGACATCATAAAGGGAGTTGTCGTCATGAAAGGTACGTTATCATATGTTTGAATAGCAGTGTATGCTCACGCACCGGCGAACATATGCAGGAACGCGGCAGTCGTGGGTATGACCAAGTTGGATTGTGGTTAAACAAAAAATCGATTATGCGATCGTGTCGGAGTGTCTGGGGGTGTCATTACTCCGCCATTCGCCGATCATAAATGGTTCGAATCGGAGGTGGATTTTCAATAAACGCATGAAAAGGTTTGCTATCTATGAAAAATGGTATGGTATTAGGTCACGAGCAGGAAATGAATGGCGTCGTGGGTGTATAACTGTCACAGTGGAATTGCAGCTAATATAAGTTTCGATGGCGCAATGATGCCTGGTCCCATAGAAGATTTCGGAAAGTGAGCGTTTGATACACATCGCATGTTTCGAAGACAAACCTTCCTCTCCGTGTGGGCGGCGACGTGACTCAGCTTGGACGATTGCGCGCCATCGACGTGTCTTCACATCATCACATGTGGTGCAGTAAGGAACTGTGGTATGGATTATCAGAATCACCAGGTTGTTCTGGATGATTAGCCCTCGAATATCTGCGGAGTGAGAAGAGTCTCAATCTACCATTGTTTGTCCAGCCATCTACGGGAACAATCTATGCCCGTACGGCGTGTGCGCGAAACACAGCTCTACCAAAAGCAGCGTATCTAGCACTGTTGATTAAGTACTTGGGTGACAGTTTGCGCGACGGGAACTTACCATTTTCCAGCAAAATGTCTCTACCCCTGCTCTATCAGTTCGTGGATTGGTGTAAAACAAAAATAATTTCGCCGCAAACGCAGGACAAGGAACTGCCAGTGGCGGACAGATTAAGGAATCTTCCCTCCGAATTTACCTTGCGCGATCTCGTAGGTATCACCGAGCGAGCCTTCGAGCTGAAAACAAGTCCGTACCAGAAAAATGCAGATGACGCCGCTCGTCAGTGGTTCCGAAGGTAAATTTATTCATGCCACTCGAACCGGGTTTAACCACCTCTGCTGTATCCAGCTTCAATGTTTACGACGGAGCGAACTTGTCCAAATTTCTGGATTTGGGCAAGTTCGACCTTTTCGCTGCATTGTCTTTTCCCAACGCAAGCCAGTCCCATCTTGAAACGTGTTTGATTTTCTTTCTTTGGGCGTTTTCCGTAAGTTCGCAATGATTAATTGCATCTAGTCCCATCTGAAATTACACAAGACCGACGACCTAAGTGATGAAGGTGAACTTCAGTCGAAACCGGAGGACGTTCAAGCCAGTGTAGATGTCAGCATGGAGATCTTGCACGATCCTCAAGCACCAGTTCCAGATCAGCCATACGCGGCAATGCTTCATAGGTACGGTACGATCGTATTTTGCAAACAGTAGCACTCACTAGCGGCGCAATAGTATTTTGTCGAGAATGCGGACCACAGCGACTCCAGGAACGGTTGCCAGGTTTTCCAGAGCGTTCGAACATTGGAGTCAATCCCAAATTCTACAGTCGCGCAATCGTTCCATCAAAAGGATGCCTTCCGTAGAAGAGTTCATCGTCATGCGTCGCGCTACAATCGGAGGAGCGATGGTGGAGGGTACGACAGTTTTGAAATTTTCATGTGAAGGCAGACTCATATGAGCAACAGCAATGGTTGAATATTCATTAGATCTTCAGCTACCGGACTATGTGTTCATTGATCCTATTGTTGTCGCCATGTCGGAAGCAACGACCGATATTATGACGTGGCCAAACGTAAGTCTTGGGGTCAGTTCGTTCAACTAGAGGAGGTATTAAAATTTCCATCGGCAAAGGATCTTTGTTCATTCAACGTGAGTTTCGTAATTCTCCTCTGCGTCGACATGTACTCATGGTCTGACGCAGAAAGAACAAGCTGACGGAGATTTTCAAAATCTTGTTTTCGTTTTGATGGTTGAGCGCGACCTGGACCTACAAGGCGCTGTCGACACCTTGACTCAGATGCTCTCTGATCGAGTGGATGAGTATGTCGAGCTCAAGAAACAGTTGCCATCTTTTGGAACAGAAGTCGATGCTGAGCTTGGGAAGCACCATAAGAATTTGGAGCACTTCGTGCAAGGCACAGTCCTATGGTATTACCTCAGCCCCAGTAAGTTCGGACATCCGGATTGTTGGCTAGCCGGCTGATTGCCATGGTGTAGGGTACTTTCGAACGTTAGATGTGGCAGAAAGGGAGAACCTGATCATACCAATATTCCCACGGGAACTGTAGATTGACCGTAGATTGCGTTTTGATTGAATTTTACCTTGTTTGCACCCCTGCACGAACAATGAACTCTACTCCGACGAGGCCGCGAAAATCATTAGATGAATCAAGGTGTCTCGGCCTCGGAGTTAACGTGTTACGCCAACATGCGCCAACATACTACGGCTGGCGCCCAAACAACTTCTGCGAAATCTGATGCTGACATGAAGAAGCTCGGCGCGAGATGCTGTACCCACAGACATAAGGCATGAGGTGTGCCCGGGTTGCATCTTTCCGCCGTCCTTGCCTCCCCGATCCCCATAGTCCAGCACTCAACTTTCATCATGGGCGTTATCTGGGACTTCATGGTGTCAATGATGGTCGAGTCATTCCCACCAAAGCCGAAATGGACGGCGGAAAATATCCCTGAATTAGGTGGCAAAGTCATCATCATGACGGGCAAGTACCGTTCCAAGTTCAATGCTAATCTGCGAGCACGTTCTTAACGCCTTCATCTGAATCCTTAGGCGGAAATTCCGGCCTCGGGTTGGAAGCAACAAAAGTACGTGTTGATTTCTCGCATCATGCACGAAATATCTTCTGAAGTAATATTGTAAGGTCCTGTTGAACCACGGTGCTAAGGTTTACATGGTTAGTAAGAATCATTGAACCCTTCTGTCCAATTCACATTCTTCCGCAGGCAACGAGAAACAAGGAGAAGGCGCAGGATGCGATTAAAGAGATAGCCCGTGACACGGGGAAAGAGCCTATTTTTCTTCAACTGGACTTGGCAGACTTGGATTCAGTGAAACGCGCAGCAGATGAATTTCTTAGGTGCATTGCACAGTCTTCCGTCGTCAAAAATTGTCACCAAACCAATTTTAGCAAGGAGACTCGACTACACGTCCTCTACAATTCGGGGTGGGTCTTTCATTCGTCGGTTGCACTGGTCTGTGTAGCTGGAACGTATTTTAAAGAGGTGTAATGATTCCGCCAGTTGAAAATATCACCAGTCAAGGCTACGATCTGCAATTTGGAACAAATGTCCTAGGTCTGCGTCAATGAGGAGTCTAATTTTTGCCATTCATTCTTATTGATATTGTGACGCTAGGCCATTTCTACCTCACCAAACTACTCCTTCCAACTCTGGTTGAAACTGCGAAAGTCAGCGCTGATGGAGTTGCTCGAGTCGTCAACGTATCCTCTGGCGCGCACCATCTCCACAAACTATCCTACGATTCGCTGAAAGATGGACCCGTGCGCAAGAACATGAGCGCAGAAATGCTATACGCTCAAAGCAAGTTCGGTGTCGTCGTGTTTGCTCGGGAGCTTGCACGTAGATACGGTGACCAAGGCATCGTTTCTATTGCTATGAATCCAGGAAATATAAATACGAACCTGCAACGAAGAGTGACGGGGTTCCAAAAGTCAATGATTGTTAGTCATGTTTTCAAATTGATTCTGTGCAATCATCTGCTTATGAATTTAGAATTGGATGCTTTACCCAATCGTACCAAACGGTATCGTTACGCATCTCTGGGCCGGAACCGCGGAAGAAACTGAGGCGTATAATGGGAAAGTGGGTGATCTCATACAAACCTTTGGAATTCACATTGATGTTCGGGTTCAGTATCTCATTCCATGGGCACGGGTAGGAAAACCGCGCGCTGACACGCAGGATCCCAAAACCGGAGAGGAACTCTGGAAGTGGTTGGATGCACAGGTTGTGGGTCGGTAATTTCCTATCTTTTTTGCATGCAGTCTCTCGTGGTTCATCGGACTACTCAATTGTCTCCAATTTTCAATTTACCCCATGCACATTTTCATTTAAAACACACCACGTACCTCTTTCGTCAGATAGAGTTAAGGTTCTTCGAATAAACAATCGCTTCCTCCCAGCTGCCGGCGGTCAAGAAAGCGATATCCATCTCACATCACCAAAACCAAGTCATCAACACATGTATCCATCTACCCAGCCCAACGTCGTCATCATCAAAGCATTCAGAGCAAATATTGTAATGCACCTCCGCCTCACCAGGAACGACACGCCTTACTAGTGTATTCGGGAATCTGGAACGTATATGCACAGTATTTGCCTAATATTTACTTAGAGCAGTCAAAGTTCGTGCATAATAATAACTTGTGCAACATTGGCGCAGACACACTAAACTACAGTTTGTACAAGGTTTTACCCCACCACTTCATTGATGGTAGATCGGGGTTGTATCGTTATCCCGGTGAAAGGAGGTGAGCTTGCCACTGAGCTATGGAAGTTCATGAACGTCCTTTTGAGCAAGCGAAAGATCGATGTCCCGGGAGTTCCTGATAGAGCGTGACCGGTCGTGATCTACACTTCGTGCAGCTCAGTGTTTCTGCTCTTTGGTGACGGGGTTGGCGAAAGTTGAGCATGGCCACAATTGGTTGATTGCATACTTTGACCATTGCCAAAGACCATGCTGGCAACGGACGGTCAGTGGAAATCATAAAATAAGCTGAAACTAAGCGTACTTTGACGACTTGTCGGAACATCGGGGTTGTGAGATTGCACTACGGAGTTTGACGCGTTTTGCCAAGGGTCCAAACACAGTATTATAGTTTCCACGCGTTTCGTCCGCGAATGTGAAGAACGCGATGAAGACGATGGCGCATATAATGATATTCCAACGGTTAAATTCCACGGCGACACGCCAGTCATGCACGCTATGCCAGATCATGGATGGGAATGTGCGAACGACACCGAAATCCGAGTGAGTGTCCGTCCACGAAATGTATGGGTTAATCTCCTTTGCGTTGGCATAAATCACCCAGGTCGAAAATGCGACTGTGAAAACGACTTCGGTGGCCGACAGTAGCATGAGTCGGATGTACCGTTGGGAGCTGTGTGGAGAACTATAGAGTGAATCAAAACGAGACCGGCGATTCGAGAATGATTGAAGCGTTAAGGCGCAGTAAACAGAGGAGATAAGTCCGCAAACGAGCGGCCACATATAGTAAATAGGATACGCAGGCCAGATGTTGTAGATTGCCGGTGTACACCCAATATCTTCGAAGATGCTGAAGCGATGTCCTTGAACAATATAAGCTTAAAATAATTCAGCCTAAATCCCGCGCAAAAACGGGAGGTGAAATTTACTCAGCGCCATGATCAAGAGTGGAAATCCTAGGCAAATGCTGATGTCGGTCATGAAGATCCGAATTTTCTGTTCCTTGCTGGAGGTAACAGTTTTGGAGCTGGTAATGCGGTATAAACACCGCTGGATACATAGGCCACATGCTGGGATTGCAACGCCTGCTCCTAACACAATACGAGTAGCTTGCATCGATGTTCTAGTTAGAAGGATGGTGGAAACTGAAGCATGTGCTCGTACATATATCACAATACATCGGGGCTTTGTTGATAGCATTCCCATGCCAGACAATTGAGTTAACGAACTGGATCAGGCAGACAACACCTGTCCAGATCATGTACATGCAAGTCCCGGTGTTCCAAACTTGCAGATGCCAAGGGAGGGGGATCATCACAAGGATAAAACATATGAAAGCGAAGATAGGGTACAGAGGATATGTTGGGTCCATGTCGTTGCCGAAGTGGAACGGCAGATGGACGCTTTGGAGTCTGAGAATGACGTTGGAGAGCGGAGGCTCATATATGATGATGCCCAGCGCCTGGCATCACAGCTTTGAAGACGAAATGAAAAGGAACAATCAGATGATGCGGAACTGAGATTTGAAAGGCGTCTCACTCAAACGGTTGCCTCAAATGCACGACCACCACCCAAGGAAATGCATCCGAGGTAGACATATGTTCTTAGCCATCGACTTAAATCGACCATTTGACGTCTGGACATATCTATCTGAAATTTTGTAAGTATGCACAACGTGCCAATGTAATATCATACACAATGATCTACCATCCACAATTTGGTGGGCAATGCGGGTTCAACTGAGGCCACTTTAGACACCGATCGGAAGATTCGAAGTCAACATGGTCCAGCATAAGAAATTGTATCAATTGTGCAATCAGAGGATGTTCGGCTGTGCACTGATCCTCTTCAACAGTCTTGCGTTCGAGATGGTCCACCGCGGTTCTGAAAAATAAGGACATCCAGAAGGGTCGACGTCGAGTCCTTTGATGTGTCCCAAATGCAGATCAAAGGTTTATGATTGGCGCGGAATTGTCATTTGGAGTACAACAATTTCCGTGAAAGGCAAACGAACAAGAGACGAAAACGGAGAATGACGACTTGAACAACTGAAACTGTAAATTTCAAAGAATTGTAATAGCGAATGACCAAGGCGACAAACCAGGATGTATCACAGGCGGAACTTCGACGATCTCTGAAGAACCGGGAACAAAACGAAGGACATGAACCATCTTGGTCGGTGCAGTTTAAGGCTGAGAGGCTAGCACAAATCTAAATCAGATCGTGTTAAATCAGGCTCTACTCCGGTGTCCATAGCACAGCATGGGTCTGCGTGAATGACTACAGATCGAACTTGGAGGAGAGGAAGCAAGCAACAGTTGATATCAGAATGACTAAGCAAAGACACCAGAATTTGAGCACTAATAAATTATTCATATCGTTATGACTATGGAATGCACAACATTTACTCTGGTAATATTCACAACATAGTGAGAATTACAACTGCCTGGTCGCCAATATCGGTTATTTCCGGTCGCGTCCTCCTCAGTCATGAAATGCGTCGCGGTTGCATCTGCATCCAATCTCCGGACACAATCAAAGTTGTCTCAATTGGGAGACGACGAACAGTCGAATGAGCCAACAAGTCATAAATATCTGAGGCTTCTATCGATACCAGAAGTTCGAAAAGTAGAGCAACTGAAGGATAAGAATATAATGCTCGATGAGTGAAAATGCAATCGAGGATATTGTCGCGGTGATCCCGCGACACAACGCGATCGACCGGTTATACATTGTTGTCATTTCCCGGAGTGCTCACCGACGCTGCGGGGGGGGACGTAGTGCTGGTCGCTTCGGGAGAAGGTATTGCAGGGAGATCCTTATGTGAACCAGATACGAAGCTGCTGCTCGAGCTTGCGAACGAGCCATCTCGTGCGGCACTCTTTTCATCGTCGGATATGGAGGCCATATGGAGGCCATCGAGCGTGACAGACGAGATGATCAAAGAGTCGCGAGTCTTGTTGCGGCTCGGGAACATGGGGGGTAGAGACATGTTGCGGCGTACGCCGTCTTTGGCCCTACTGGTGCCGATGTTCAGAAATGCATGAAGTGGTGGAGGAGACGAACGTACGCGGAGGTGCCATTGAGGTGCGTCGCGATACTCATCAAGCCGAAGCGCTTCGCAACTGTGCGGAACAAGGCTCTATAGTTGTTGCGGGAATCCTCCGCAAATGTAAAGAATGCGCAAAAGACGATGGCGCACAAGATGATAATCCATCGACTGAATTCCATGCCCACGTGAAGCCGCTTGTTATTGCGCCAAATGATGGACGGGTACGTCGGAACGACGTGGAAGCCGTAATGAATATGCTCCCATGAAAAGTTCTTGTCCATGTCGATGGCGACATTGTATAAGACATAACTCGCTAATGGGATCGTGAAGACGACCTCTGTGCACGTCAACAACATGAGTCGGTAATAACGGTTTGAAGCAATAGAGTTGTCGCCGGAGTTGAGGAACTCATTCAATTCGGAGCGGCGGCGAACGAACGAGCGTAATGTCATGACGCAATAGACAGTGGAAATGAGACCCAGGACAAGCGGCCAGATGTAGAAAGTCAAAATTGCAGGCCACACATCGTAGACGGAATACAAGCATCCGATGTCTTCGAAAATGTCGTAGCGTTGTCCTTGGGGGATATAAGCTGGACGCATGGTGAGTAAGGCTGTGTTTTGTGCGAATGGACTGCGGAGGACGGACCCAAAGCCATAATGAACAATGGGAAGCCGAGGCAGATCGCAAGATCGATGCAGACGTTCTTAGTTTTCTCTCGCCTGCTGGTCGTTACGCCACAAGTGTTGGTCATATAGTAAAGACGTCGTTGAATACAAAGACTGCATGCTGGAATGGCGACCGAAGCCCCCATCATGATTCGAGTAGCTGGAAATTCAAACAACATTAGTATATAATACAAATGAGATGTACGAAACGAACATATATCGCAGTAGACGGGAGCCCAGTCAATGGCGTTGTTATGCCAGACAAGTGAGTTGATGAAACATATTAAGCAGTCAGTTGCGATCCAAAATATGTACATGCAAGTGCCCGTATTCCAAGCCCGAAACTGCCATGGCAGTGGGCTAAGCAACAAGAGGAAACAGAGAAATGACACCACCGGATACACCGGATACGTGGGATCCATGTTTCGCGACGATGTGTGAGGAAGGGATGATGGCATAGGGCTGCCAGATCTCCACTTAAATATCCCGCCAAAGCATTTCAAGTTATGCAGCCGAATTCGGTAGATCTTGTAAAAATCCGGTCTTCATACTAGGAAAAACAAGGAGTGAGACAGAGATTGTTGGTGCCAGGACGTGCATGAGGGTATGGACCCACTGGCATCAACAGCACCTCGGGAAGCTGCCTTGTCTTCCCAATCAGGTCGTAAGGAAGGAGTTTCTTTGTAACAAATGAGCAGTCCGGAGTTATCGGTACATGGGTATCCTCTGCATGGAACGAACAAGGATGTGAGATGGATATTGGCGATATCAGGACATGGACAAGAGTATATGGACCTCCCTGACGCATCTGAAATGGAAGGCCATATGTAATACGCATATTTTTGCTTCCACAGCAAGTATTTTGATGTTCAGGAGCGGGATATGGGTTTCCACTGGCCAAGGAGTGGAGTCCACACCCTATCGAGGCGATTTGTGGCGAATTAACCATCGACACGACAATATTAATGATGGCATTTGAGAGGACGTACTACTTCCCAATCAAGCTTCGTGACATTTTAATTTCCAGGGTGACAAAGCCTGATTAGGAAATACGCCAATCACTCCCTCCAAATCAGTTCCAACTTCCAACTTGAAGTCCAACCTTGCACCTCTCGCCCACGATGACCGACCTCCTCGACAGCATGCTCGACCTCATGCGTCGCCTCCCGCCAACAAATGTAGACGCCAACGTCTCCGCACTGGTGCAGATCTGTCCGGACTACGCAGATGACCTCCTCGGCAGCGTCGATCAGCCACTACGCCTGCTCACGGACCGCGCGACGGGGAAGGAGTACCTCGCTTGCGATTATAATCGCGATGGGGAGTGTTATCGGTGAGTCTGTACCCTTGAACCATGAATCTCTGGTGTGTTCGTGGTTGGAGTGCATCTGAGGAATTGAGGTTTGACTCTTGACGCGTCGACGGATGTTTCGTATGCGGTGAACTTAATGAATAGATGCTAATGCTTTCTTCTTTGCGACTCTACAGATCACCCTGGTCAAACGAGTACGACCCTCCCCTGGAAGACGGTACCACACCCTCTCCAAAACTCCGGAAACTCGAGATCGCCGCGAATGAAGCGTTTGACACGTATCGAGAAATGTACGTCGTCCGCCCCTCCCTCACCCAGGAAAAGAAAAATACACCATACCTCATACGTTCTTATCTTACCTTGTTCGGTGGCTAGGTACTTTGAAGGCGGCGTGTCGTCTGTATTCCTTTGGGATCTAGACGATGGAGGATTCGCTGGTGTTGTGTTAATGAAAAAAGGTGCGCGCACGCTTTCGACCCATTCATTATTCATAAATTGATATCTTCACGCGCCATCACCAAAAATCTAATTTTCGCTATAATCCTGACATGTTTACGAAACCCTCCAGTCCTCACACCATCATCACCAACGGAGCCGTCAGGATCGTGGGACTCCATACACGTCTTCGAGGCGTCCGAGAGAGGGAGGACGGCGCATTATAAGTTGACCAGCACGATTATGTTACAGCTTGTAACTAGGAGGAGTGGAAACGGGTCAGGAAATGAGAAGGGGAAGGAGGCTGACGGTGACGGGAGGAGTAGTGAGAGTGAAGTTAATTTGAGTGGCAGTATGACTAGACAGGTACGTCTTTCCCTTCCCATCGTCCCTCCACCCTTTCCACATCCAGTCAAAAATCATATCTAACTGTAAACACAACGCCACCAAACCAGATCGAACAAGACGCCCCCCTCTCCGACGCCACCGCGCACATCGCCAACACCGGCCGTCTCGTCGAAGAACAGGAGATCAAAATGCGGAACCTGTTGCAGGACGTGTATTTTGGGAAGACGCGGGATGTGGTCGGTGCGCTGAGGAGTATGGAGGATTTGGAGAGGGCGAAGAGGCAGAGGGATTTACAGAGGGAGTTGGTTGGGTTGATGAGGAAGTGAGGGAATGCGTGTGGGGATGGGAGGGGAGTTTTAGCGATGGGTGAGAAGTAGATGAAGAATAAAGAATTGTATCATTGTTTGTCGTGCAATGCAAGCTAAAGGTATGCACTGAATACACATGTAAGTCACATCATCTCACATGCATATGATTCCATCGTGATAATTCCCATTACTCTGATGTGGTGGTCTGACACCAGACTCCTACCCAGTCCATGAAACGGGTTATCTGATCACAATACGAGGGCGACGCGTGGTAACTCAGATTACGCATTAGCCGAAATCTTGTTCATCTCCAACCAAGTCACCTCGTCACCTCTTTCATGATCATAGTCAATCGTCCTTAGCTCTTTATACCGTTCCATGTGCAATGTCTGGCGCGAAATTGTGGCTATGGTGCCTGATCTGGCCGGATGACAAGCCCAACGACCATATGGAGCACGTCGAAATCGACGACGACGACACCGTTACCGCTCTCAGAGTTTTGATCAAAGAGAGGTATGCCAATAGGCTCCGTGACTTCGATGCATCCGACATCGTACTCTGGAAGTGCTCCATTCCAGCCGACGGAAATTTACAGGAAACTTTGGAGACTGTTCGTTTCGATGCCACCGATGTTCGTCTGAAACGCCTTCCTCCCACCTCCGAGATTTCCGGTCATTTCGGGACTGATTTGCCCTGTACGACCATCCACATCCTCGTTGAAATACCCGAGCATGGTGGGTGTAGCACTCGTATCTCCCATCCGACGACTGAAGTTCGAGTCTTCCTTGCAGAAAATACGGTCAGTCTTGCCCCGTTGCCTAACCTGCTCAACCTTCGCCAGCAGTACAACGCCAAAATTCCTGAGGCGCCTCATTCAACTCTGGGGTATCCTGCTACATTCTGGAAGATCCAGAAAACTGACACTCAGAAAATTGTGTGGAGTCGACCCCCAGAGGCTGATGCGACAATTCCCGTGACTTTGTATCACCGCATCTTTCGTCAGTTCGTTGACGATTGTAAGAACCATCAGCCGACTGACAAGGACAATAAACTGGTGCGGGAATTGACGGCAGCAATGTCCCAGTTCTTTCCGAACAAAGACGCTCGAGCAGCAGAACTTCGAGATATTCTGAAGGATAATGGGATACAATGCACCACACCTATAATCTCCTCGAAGGATCAAATTTTCTACGTTGATGGTGCCATTGAGTCCAAGAATCACCTCACCGTGAGTATTGAGGTTACAGGGGAGCTCGGGAAAACAGGTGCTGAACCTTATGCTCAGGCAATTTTGTATTACATCACCACAGTCTGGCAGGGAGATGTATCCTAGCCCTGTAGTAACAACAACGAGGAGGTATATCTTTCGCTCTAATTACAAGGCTTGTAGATATATCCCCGGTGCTGTAGCAAGATATTAAGCTAGCCAGAGGATATACCAGTGAAATATACCTAGTACACCGAGATATACAGTGAATAAAACGATACACCAGCAAAATATGATGCCATGATGTTTGCGGATGTGAGTGTAAACCTCAAATAAATGACCAATGCGGCACCAACCACAACGCAGCCATGTGCGACGTTGATTACCATATTGTTTCCTATTGTTATTACCTCTTCCGGCGCCATTCCGTGTCGTCATTGTTTCCCCGCGCAGCCATCAAACATGTCCACATTAGGTCAACCACCTTCCTCATTGGGTTGCACAAAGTGCCGGATGGCTCTACCGGGCTCTGTCCTTGCTCGATCCTCTTTGGACCACTTGCAACACGTAACTATAGACCCATACATTCCTCCAGGTGCATGTTCATATTTTTCTTGCGTAACATTGTTCCACTATTCACTACCGGCGCGATGCCGCTTTTCAACTCTTTGTGGTGATAAATCTATATTGTCGGCGTAATACGAGGTACATGGTACATGGAGACTGTAGTTGACTATGTGTAAAATGTGAACGACAGGGGTTAGGGATCGTGACACGCGGTAGGGACAAGATCCAGCTCGGGTGAGGGTTCCGGCTATTGTGCAGCACCGCATCGCTTGGTTTAGGGTTCGCAAGCGCGATGACGCGCCGCGTGCACGCTACTGCCGCGTACGTTGTGCTCGATGGGCGGTGGTCTAGCGAGTGGGCCGGCCAAGGTGATAAAGGCAGTTCACGACTGTATAACGAGGTCGCATGCGTGTCGTGTCGTGAGCTTGGCTGTGCGTGTCGTGATCAAAGCGGGATATGAAGGTGAGAGGTAACATGGTGTAGTGGTACGTTGGAGCCGTGTACCACGCGGGCGAGGAAGCGATGGTTGCGATGTCGGTGATAGCAGCTCACTGTGGGCTGCGCGTCGTGCTGGGGTACGCTGAGGGATTGACCTAGTCGGTAGCGGAGAGGGTAACTGCCCTAGCACCGGTTTCGCTCACGCTAAGCAAGCGGATGATGGCGATGGTCCCTCTGTGCTGAGATGAGGTGGTATTTGGGTGTAAGTGAGGGGAGTCGATGAGGAGAGGGCGGATGTGCGTTCATTAATACGCGGTGTGGAATGGCGGTGATGGGCGGGGAGTTTGTGGACGTCAATTGTGGCCCTCGAGTACGAGAACGCTCAGAACGGCGTTCTCGTTGTATTTAGGCGGAGGGTCACGACTGTGGGTGGTCCAAATCCTAGCCGTCGCATAGGGAAACACGCGCAACGGCGCACGCGCTTGTCCGTGGCTCACTTGAAGGTGCACAATTGCTTAAACCGATAGGATGGTGTAGTTCTCGTAGGCGAATGGTATCGGTGGATGTAGATTGCATTCGTCAACAACGAGAACAGCGCAACGGCTGTGCTTCATTCTCGTGCGCGCATGGTTGGTTAAGAGAGGTGCCAGTCCTGGTGTTGTTGGCGAACGGCGGCTTCGTGTAATAAAGGTTGAAGGTACATAGTGTGGGAGGGTTGTTGTAGACTGAGTTGACCGGGTGTGTTGTGTTCAGTGTGTTCTCTTCGTGCAGCGGTACCACCAAGTTCGTTCGGCTGCGACGGTTGGTGCCTGACAAAAAAATTGGAAGCGGTGGTCGTAGGGGGTGTTGTGGTGTGGTGTCTTGGCTTAGGTCGCAGTGGGAAGGCTGCAGGGATATGCAAGCAGAGCCTGAGCAGAGAACTTCGTCAACTTGGTTCATAATCGAGAGGTTTAGCTCGAACGTGCCTGCTGCGCCATCTAGCCACCAAGCCAACCGTTCATGTCCAACATCCTCTCACTCCCTCAACCTGACACCACCGCTGAGTTCTGATTAGGGCTGCACACGAGTCTTGACCCACGGGTTTCCCACGCTTTTATTTTCTAAATAGTGCCATCAATACTTGATCAAAAAATCCGAAAAAATATGTCATTAAAGCTCTCAATTAGGAGAACATGTTGGTAACATCACAATAATATAAATATCAAATTTCCCTTTGCAAATTTGAGATATATATTATTTTTAATTTACTAATAGATTCTCCTAATTGACGGCTATAAGTACATATTTTTTTCGAATTTTTTGGCTAAGTATTGATTGCACCATTTAGGCATCAAAAGCGTGGGAAACCCGCGGGTAGAGACTCGTGTGCAGCCTTAGTTCTGATTGACCATCGTGGTCGTTGATCGATCTTGATGGGTCTGCTGAGGGATGGTTGGACCGTCGAAGGTCAACGTGACCTGTAGAGGGCAAGAAAAAGCACTTCAGTACTCCAATCACGTAGCAGAAGGGGTTGAAAACTTACCTGGATACCCCGAAGGGCCCAGTCGACGCCGGTGTTGAGAGAAGAGGGACGATGTTGGTGGGTTGAGGGCAAGAAGGAGTGTGTGAACAACAGGAATTACCGCATTAGGACGATGCGGCGCGAGCCCGACAACGCCGACGAGCTCAACACCGAGCGATCACATACAGATCGAACTGTGTTTAAGTAGCGTAGGAACATCAATGGGATTACAGGTACCCTTCAGTATTTTTTCCGTGCTTTCTGAATCATTATTGACAGAGGTATGAACCTCGCGATGTGAAACCTCATCTCAAACGGGGTTCTTCGCGGACTACTGCATTTCTTTACATCCTTACGCACGGTTATAATTTCTTCTAGTATTTTAAATAAACTTAATACACTATATAGATTTGAAATATACCGAATGAGAGGGATAGAACCAGCCGATAGACCTCTGCATTTGAATAAAGCCTAATTATCGTCCAAAAGTCCCCATATGCATCTTTGTTCCCGTATACAAAATCACGCAAGCTCATAGAAATAGAAAAATGATGATTTTCAGGTAGTAAATATGTATATATCTCATCCACAAAAGATTTGAGGCCAAACGATTAAGTGATGGTAGAGGAACGAAGGCCGAGAGTCTAGGAAAGGAGGTGACTTCTTGAGCAATCCAAACGTGTCTGCACTCTCAAAATGTTGTCCGAAAATCTCGAGGCTTGCCACGCTTCACCCACTCAAGATCTCGCCATCAAAACATTCCAGAAACATTTCAAGGTATGTACAGATGTTATATTCAACGCCCACTATTTTACAGAACAGGCGATCTATCACAGGAAATATAATGCTGGAAACGAGTCGAAAGAGGGTAACTTTTGGGTATGTTCAACATATGGCTGCCATATTCGAGCTCATTCTACATCTAATAAAATGCTGATAAGTAAACAAGTTCCTCTATTATCCTAACTCTCTACTTCCCAGACGGCAGAATATCTCTAAGTTGGAAAGTACGGCAGCCAGTCCGGCACGGTCACCTGACCTATGCTGACATCAGGATTCCCGCGCCACCGATACCATATTTGGCACCGGCAACTTCCGACGCTCAAGTGGCGGGTCCCGCCGTCGTGCCCACTGTCGTCGACGTGCTACCCTTTCGCCCGCCCACCAGCGCCTCGAACATTTGGCCGCTGCTTTACCAATGTATACGCCATTGTTCAGGGTTTAGTAAGCCACACTGCTACAGATAATGGTTTTATTTAGTTGTTGCCTGTCTTAGCACGTCCGCTCAACCGTCGACATCGCGGGCACATCGCCGCCGCCCATCCCGATACCACCCGCCTCCCCGAAACCACCCTCAACGTGCATTACCATGGTAGGCGTCGCGCCGACACCTGTGGCTGGCACTGTGCGGTGGCGCGGCATCTGGCATGCTTATGTCAAACTTTCCCGCCGTACGCCGTACGCCGTCCTTTCCATTTCCCGGATGTTCTCCCAGACGGAGCCCTGACTTACAACCTGATGTGCAACTCGTCGGCGTCGTTCCGAACGTCGCGCCACAGCTGCGGAAATCGCGGACCGTGACCCGAAAAGGCAGTTCGATCGCTTCTTGCCCTCAACCCACCACCATCGCCGAATTCTCCCTCCTCTCCGCCATCCGTCTGGGTCTCCATGCCATGATGTGAAGTTTGTGGACATACCAGGTACAGTTTTCGGTCTTTTCTGTGCTGCCCAGGCCTTTCGATCACCCGCAGAAGCCGTGAGCAGTTGAACTCGACTCCACAAGCTTCTGCGGGCAATTCGCAAGGCTGCCGTAGCTCACTGGTTCATGAACGTTTACTAATGATGTTATATGATTCACAGGTCTCCTAGCAGCAACGAAGATGCCGACTGCCTCCAGTCTTCAACCAACACCCAGCATTACATTGACGACCACGATGGACGTTCGGATCTCAGCTAGGTATCGGACTGAGGAGTAAAGAGGTTGAAGGTGCATGCCGGTAACTTGGTGGCTGGATGGCGTACAGGTATGCTCAGAAATTTTGTTGCACTTACACCCAAATTGACAAGTTTGTTCACTCAGACTCGACTCGTGCATCATTGCTCCTACCTCAGCGACGCCTTCGTACAAACCACAACGAACTCCACCCCCATAACCAACTGTTCAATTACCCCACCCCGACTGTGAACAAGGCCATTGCACCACCCATATGCGACACGCGAATGAGCAAGAGCGCTTTCGCGCCGCCTCCCCAGTTCAACTACTATCCAAACACACGACATGTCGTGACCTTATCCACCCATCCAAGACAACCAGAGTGCTGTCGCGAGCACTCTCCTACCTCATGGCCACGATTTGCACGCACGAAGTGCGCACCCATACCGTGCCATCACCGTCTCACTCATCCGCCAATTCAAGACGACACCATCGCGCTCTCGTGGCCGAAGCCAACACCGCCCTATGTGCGAATGAGAAGAACGAGTGCCGTTCCGCTCGTTCTCGTTGTCTACAAACCCGATGGATACGTACGAATCCTCCTGCCGATTGTAGGATGGATAGTGTTGCCTGTGCGTTATTGCGAGCCACAGCGCTATACCTGCCGCTGGTGCACACAATCCCTCGTGACTGTTGCCGCCACCATGCGATCTCACGACTCACCTCGTTGCCACTGCTCTTGCCACTATCCACTGTTGTGCTCTGAATGTCCCCCATTTATGTAGCTATAGTTACCATGTACGCCCATGGTATGTAGTTATATACATTACCGCAATAAATTCTTGAATTGAATATTAAAAAAGCGAAATAAGCCAATATTAAATAGTAACAACGTAAAAAATAATGAATTTCCATCTTCATGATTCTGTGAGTCTATAGCTACACCGTGCAAGTTATCCGAAGTGATTCGGGCGCGGATTGAGCCTGCTAGAGCCATCCGGCAGTGGTGCAACCCAATTTGGAAGGTGTTGGACCAAATGTAGCCATGTTTGATGGCTGCGCAGGGCAGCGTCAACGACGCGGAATGTCGCCGGAAGGAGTAATAGGCAACGGGCCACATGTTTTAGTGCATCCACAGTACTTGGATACATCCCGCAACATTTACAGCAGTCGGATACATCCCACAGATATCTACAGCACTTGGATGTATCCTGCTACGCTTTACAGTGCTCGGATAGATCCCCTGTATGCTGTAAATAATCACAGTGCATTGATATATTCGTTCATTACTTAATAAACTAATCCTAGTGCTATTATCCTGCTAACCCCGCTACTGTAGCCCCAATTCTGCCCCTAGTGTACCTAATAGCCCAACCCCAACCCTGGAGCCACGGCGGATGTATCGCAACGCTGTAAGTAAGGTACTGTAACTACAGCATAAGATATACCTACCTATGTGTTGTAATTACAGTCATATGATATATCAGAATACCAGGGAGGGCTGATTACATGCATTCCAACTGGGAGAAATCGGAGAAGTATCTCACCTTCAATATTCCGTGCATAATAATCACTGTCTTCGGTCAGACCCCGCTGTCTTCCCTCGCCGTGTAATACTAACATGCTGTTCTTAGGACCCCAAATCAGTTTTTCTGGGTCGGTTTGGAAGGATCGGCCGCACTTCCAAGTTCTTACTCCCACCATGCCACTCTTTTGTCATCACACTGACACAGATATGCGTGAATCTCTTGCTCGTCACTTTGGTGCCTTGAAGAAAGCTATTCTGTCTTTGGAACCAAGCTACGACGAATTGACGACCCCCTCACTTCTTGAGAACTTGGACCCACAATTTCCAGATCCTCGCACGTACCCCTCCCTCGAGACCAAAGCCACTGTCAACTAATGCTGCCGATGTTCGGGTCGGGTTCGGTTCAGGCCTTTTATTGTGAACCCGAACCCAAACGGTTCGGAAATCTGAGCAAACTGGCGAACCTGAACCTGAACCGCCTCTGACCCATGGTTCGGGCCGGTTCACGTTCGGTTCGGGGTCGAACCGGGGTCGACCTTGATTTTTGGGACACTGTTGCAAATTAGACATATGCCTTCAAAAATTGGTCAAAATATTAATTCTGAACTATTTCTTTCCTTCATGGTCATCCCCATCATGCTTCCGGTCCTTCCGGTCTTGTTTTTGGCTTGACGAGCAACTTAGAGGTAAACTTGACTTCCACAAAATCAGGGGTGTGTTACATATTTCTCGTTGTGAGCCATCGTTACAAGTTCGTGGATGCAGACAATATCTTATTCAGCTAAATTTGGACCGGTTACAGTTTTTACATGCGACTCCGGCACTATTTTCGCTTATTCTCAGCCTAAATGGAGCGAAAATATTTCACACGGTTCGAGGTTCGGTTCAGGTTCGACCTGGGTCAGCGATTGGCAGACCGTCGCGAACCGCGAACCGAACCAAGCTCGAGATCCAGTGAACCGAACCTGACCCGGCCTGAACCGCGGGTCGGTTCAGAGGTCGAACCGGGGTCAGGTAGGTTCGACCCGAACATCGGCAACATTACTGTCAACTTCAAGTACCTCCACCAAATCGACGAGAAGATGCTGCTTTTCATCTGTGAGACTGACAATTCGGAACGAATTTGCATCAAGTTCGTGCGTCGGTACTCACAAGCCGTCCACGAGAAATGTGCAGAAATGGGCATCGCTCCGAGGTTAAGAGGTCTCAAAGACATCGGTGCCGGATGGAAGATGGTGATCATGGATGCTCTCGATGAGGAATACAAACTCTTCGACATAGATATGTCGTTTGTGGATATACGCGAACAGATCCGGGCACGATTGGTCGAACTTCATCAAGCCAACCTAGTACACGGCGATGTACGAGATGCTAACCTCATGGTTAGGAAGGATGGCAAGCCGGGGTTCATGCTCATCGACTTTGACTGGTCAGGGATCATCGGAGAGGTGCGCTACCCAATCAACGTCAACAAAGTGGATATCTGGCGGCCAGATGATGTGTCAGATGGTTTGCTGATAAAATCCAACCACGATATGGACATGTTGGAGCACATATTCCGCTGATGTAGTGCCACCCTTGGTCCCTTGGGAGAAGGACTTTTCGATATCGATATACCTGTAATATCAACACGCAAGCACCATGGAAATTATATACTCCTGGTAATGCCTTCCTCATCTCTTGTTTACCGGTCCTTGATAGATGGAAAGAGGAACTCGAGAGCGAAGCAATGGTGGTGTATTCGTCCCCGGGTACGACCGACAGTCGACATACACTGGACACATGACCGAGCCGACGACGCTCGGCATCGGTGCGGAGCTCGCCACCGCGTTAACGTTGGTTGGGTTGATGAGGAAGTAAGGGAGGTATCAGGGAGATGGGCGTGGAGTAGGTAGAGATTAAAGAATTGTATCACTGTTTTCGTGCAATGCGAGGTATTCGAATTCGCTAATCAGCCGCCGTAAGCATCACAAAGGCTTCAAACAGACCGTTATTGTGTTGGGAACAGCAAGTTCTAGAGCAATCGGTACCAATACACAAACGTAAAATTCAACAAAGACTGTTGCGGTCCTCGATCCATCACTAGAAGATCTCCGACGTCGAAACCGCGGACATGTACACTATACATGGACATATCCCCCTCGGTGTTCCGCGGATCACACCCAAATGCCCTCTCTGCATCACTTCCATTCTGTTCCTTCAGATCGCTAGACTCGCTCCCGATGATCGTATATCCATCCATCGCCCGCGTCGCCAGGTGCTTCTGGTTAATCGGAGGTGTCAACGCGTCGTTGTATTGTTTTAAAAAATATTCAACGTCGGAGCGTAGCGTCCGCGATGGGATTCGCGTGAATCGTTACCTGCATAGTAACACTAGTCGTATAACATAAATAAAAAGGGAGGGGAAAGGACGCACCTCAATCAACTTAACCTCCTGCAGCGGTCTGTTCTTCGGATTAACCGGTACGCGCTCGATCGCGTCGAGCGTGCTGTCAGCGCCGTCTATCACTCTGCAAATGATTTAAAGTAATTATGGTTAGCCGTGTGATGATCGATTGACAAAAACATGCGAGGAGAGAAAAATGAATCGGCCATAGCGTTTTGTGGGTGAAATGCGGAAAAAAATAGCGGGGAAGGGGACGTCGGAGGAGGTTGGAGATCTAGAAGGATGGATCGCGGGAGGGAGTATATGGAGAAATGGCCATGTGGGGGGTGATATATTAGGTTAGGCTTTCGATTGGACGTTTTGTTTTGGTTTTTGGGTTGGATGGGTGTCAAGGGATGTCATGCTTTGAACGTCGGAATGCAGGGATGAAACGTGGTATGGAGGAGGGGAAACGGAGGTTTGCGAAATGCCACCGAAGCGATGGGGCGAAAGACTTGACTCCGAAAATGAATTGAAGGAAAACTCCGGCAGAAGGAAGGTGTTGAAGAGAGGGGGTAATGAAGAGAATAGACGATAACGAACTCACTTTCCGATTATCGTGTAC
Organism: Rickenella mellea; assembly: GCA_004355085.1. Classification (NCBI taxonomy): domain Eukaryota; kingdom Fungi; phylum Basidiomycota; class Agaricomycetes; order Hymenochaetales; family Rickenellaceae; genus Rickenella; species Rickenella mellea. Next base: position 176,768 of record ML170192.1, read on the forward strand.
TTGCCGTCCAAGTGCGCCTGCTTGGAGTAGGTGATGAAGAACTGGGATTTGTTGGTGTCGGGACCGGAGTTGGCCATGGCCACTACGCCGCGAGCGTTGAACTGTGCAGATAAACAATAATTAATCGGAAGAATGAGACGGGTTGACACCAGACAACTGACCTTCAACGTCGACCTGACCTCATCAGCAAACGTCTTTCCCCAAATACTCTGACCGCCCTTCCCCGTGCCCGTAGGATCACCAGTCTGGACCATAAACCCCTTGATATTGCGATGGAACAAGCACCCATCATACGCTCCAGACGCACATAACGCAAGGAAGTTCTCCGCCGCCGTAGGGACGGCTTCGCAGAACACCTCGATCTTGAGGTCTCCAAGTGAGGTATGGAGAGTGACAGACATGGCTCGCTGACTAATGGGGATAAAATGAAAATCCGGACCTATTTTGGTGAAACACTTCCCTAAACAGGCATATCTAGTGTCTATCTCAGAATCTTGGTACGCAAATATATTTATTAATGGCCGAATACGTGGCGGGTGGAGAGTACTGGGATGAACCCGCTGGCTGGCCCTGCGGTATATTCAGGCCAGGGAGAAAGATTGGCGCGAGATTGTTACATAATTAGAAGAAGGTTCCCGAAGCGGTAACAAAGCTGTGATGGAGATCAAAGGACTTGCTCTCCTTGCCCACGAAATGCGGCGACTCTCTTCCTTCTGCTCCATCATCATCTCCTCCTCCTCCCGGCACTAGCCCTGGCTCCCTCGTCGTCGTCGTCAAAGCCAATTACAATGATCCGCACACAGACAAGGTCATCCGTCTATTCCGCCGACGACCCCCTTGCTCTCGCCTTGCAGCCGCCAGAGTCCGAGTCGGAGAGAGAGAGGCAGGCGCGCCTCAAAGCTGAAGAAGACGCAAAGGCGAACTCTGACCGCATCGACGACCAGCTCAGACTCGAGCGTGAGTCACTCAAGAAGCGCAGAAACGAGGTCAAGGTGAGAAGCGTTCATGTGCTGCCCGAATGTCCCCGATCAGCACGGTCATTGCGGTTTGGCCGTTCGGTTTCTATGCGTCCCTGCTTATTCGTTGCGCGGTATCCCATTCCTATTCGAATCTCGTTCCTTGCGACATTGGGAAACTGTTGTCTGCATGCACCGCCTTCATTGACCAGCTTCTCTATGTTATTCATCGACCCCGTCACCTTCAAGAGTGACCACTCAATACCTTCAGAGATCTCTGGCTGCCTTTCCTTCTTGCTCGGGAATCCGGCGAATGTGATCGCTGTCGCCGCTATGTCTTCGGCAAACCGAGATGTCATGATATTGACGGCTATTATCTGATTTACCGACGAAGATCACTTTGTTGGTCAAGGATTTCCGAATGCGTCGACTAATGTGGTTGTCATGCGCTGTCATGTTTCCGCAGTCGTCAGCGATTTCCTACGCTATGACCTGCCTGGAATCTCGGATCAAGCTTCTGAGAAGGAAGGAAGGATATGTCACAATCCGTTTAACCACGTGCTTCTTTCGAGCCACAGCCGATCTCCAATATCTTATTTCTTGAGCTCACTATACTCTAATAATTAATTTTGCAATCTTGCAATGCTAACCGCGTACACAGCTCCTTCTCCTAGGACAAGCCGAATCTGGCAAATCCACACTCCAAAAACAATTCCAGCTGCTCTACGCACCGGGCACGCTCGATCAAGAACGCGCTTCCTGGCGCACAGTCGTATACTTCAACATCATACGCACGATTAATCGCATACTCGATGCCGTCGATATAGCCGAGCCTGCGACATCCACGTCCGGCGCGGGCAGCGCAGGCGCTTCGTCCTCTAGTGGAAGTGCGATAGCAGGACCGTCCTCCTCCCCGCCATCCTCCTTCCCGGACCCAGACTCCGACGCAGGATTCTCAACACCATCGACGTCGTTCTCCGCCGCAGCTGGCCCAGTTGCCCCCTCCACCCCGCCTCCACGAGACTCCACCCCACCGACGACCGCGCAAGCCCGACACACGAAAGCCGAGCTTGCGCGTCTGCGTCTGCGTCTCTCTCCGCTATGTTCGGCGGAGAAGGTGTTGGCTGACCGGTTGAGCGGGGGCGTGCAGGTTGGTGCTGGCGCGCAGAAGAGGGGTGGGGGCGTTTATGTTCGGGCGGGGTGGCAGGCGCAAGCGGGGAAGAAGTTGCGGAGCGGGTTGGTGCCGTTTATCGGGAGTAGACCGGATACTGGTGTCGGCCCGAACGCTAACCCCAACGCCAATGGGAATGGGGTGGATGGGAATATGCTTAACACGGCGCTGAAGGAGAAGAATGTTGAGAAAGGAGGCAGGGATGAGGATGAGGAGGACGAGTTGACGAAGATCGCGCGGGTGCTTGCGAATTGTAGAGAGGATGTTAAGGAGCTGTGGCAGCATCCTTCTGTCAAGGGTCTCGTCGCAAGTCGGAAGATGCGGTTAGAGGAGAGTTCTGAATTGTACGTCTATCCCATCCCTCCCCCTCCCATACCTTTCCCCAAATAATATATAATATTAACAACAAAAATACAGCTTCCTGAACAACATCTCCCGCATCGCGACTTCCTCACCCCCGTACACACCCAGCACGGACGACATCCTCTACGCGCGCCTGCAGACCATGGGCATCACGCAGCATACGTTCCACGTGTCGATGCACGGCAAGGCGCTTGCGTGGCACCTGTTTGACGTCGGCGGAGCAAGGGGCCAGCGGCATACGTGGGTCCCGTATTTCGACGATGCGAATGCTATTATTTTTATTGCGCCTGTGAGCGCGTTTGACCAGGTGCGTTTTTACTCTTCATTCTTTGTTGGACATTTATCTCTCGCGGAATAATGGCGATGTTTTCATACGATAGCTGCGATGCGACCATGCCCCCTTATTTTTATTTCGCTTACTGTCGATTTGGTGGTGATGGTGACTAACTTATGGAATCTGCAGTATCTCGAAGAAGACCCGCGTGTAAACCGAATCAACGACTCCTTGCAACTCTGGACCCAAATTTGTTCGAACGAGCTGCTCAAAAAGGTCCATTTGGTGCTTTTCCTAAGTGCGCCAACTTCAAATTCACTTTTCATTATTCTTGCGGACTTATTTAATCTTAAATTTTCATCAGATAAAACGGATGTGCTGAAGCAAAAATTGACGGCTGGTGTACTTGTGCGCAAGTAGTGAGTTTCTTCGTTTACGTTCTCCCTTTCGATTCTGGGTGTTATCTCTGTGCTTCTCTGTATGCGCGCATTTAGTCGCCATCATGAGAAGGAGAAGACGGACAGCTGTGATCTCACATCTGTCTCGATCTGCACGCCCATCATCTCACACCACCATCACTCGCCTGATTCGTCTCCTTCTCCCTCCGGCTTCCCCACTTCCCGAGTTTCTCATGACGAACGCGATTTAACCGATTACTGACGCATCTTCGCATCTTCGCACTTTCGCACCTTCGTCGTATTTTTGCAACTGCTAATTTTGATTGGGTACAGCATCACATCGTACGGCGAACGCCCGAATGCCTACGAGCCAGTCGTGGACTATTTCCGCACGCACTTCTTACAGGTACATCGGCGGACGAACGAGGAGAGGAGAGTGCTGTATACGCATTTGACCAGTGTGGTGGAGACGAAGGCGACTCATGCTATTATTACCAATGGTGCGTACCTTTTCCTGCCATTTCTTTTTATCCGATATTCTCTTTTGTTTCGTGATGTGCCTTTTCTCCTTTCGTCCTACACTTCCGCTCTCGACGACGCCATCGGTATATTCGACGCTCCGTTACGTCGACCCTTCCGGCGACTATCGGATCTTTCGGTAGTATTTCATTCGGGCGTCTCAGCCGCTGTGTCCATGCGGGGCATACGCGGCTTCTTCACTGGATGATGCATCGTTCCCTCCTTCGGTCATTTATCCAATTGTATCCATTCACGTTTATCACATACAATCTGAAGAATCCGAAGCTGACTGACATTTGATCGTCTTCCTTTCCTCCCTCGACAGTCCAGGACTCGATCTTCCGTGGATATCTCAAGGAAGCGTCGCTCGTTTAGATTTGCACCTGCCTATCGTGTCTCGATCTCCGATTCCGCACCACCAAATGTATTCAACCGACCGATTGACCGTGTATGTTGCTCACCACCACGGAAACACATTCAGTTCTAAATTCCGAGGTCTCGTCAAACATGTAATGGTACTACTGCTAATGTTTCTATCATATCAATCATCCATCTCCATCTTGCTCTTGCCGCCCATATGTTCCCGTTGTGTCCTTTCTATTGCCGTCTATGGTCTGTTTTTTGATTGAACGTCGTAATGATAATCTTTTGTCGTTGTCTATATTGCCGACTTGATTTCTATGTCTCGCACGCATGTATAGACAATTGGTTATTATCTTGTGTATCATGGGCGAGTTGACATTGATATTTGTTCGGCTGGTGACTGTATGTACGTTACTTTACCATGCGCAATCAGTGCGTTAATATGCACCAACCAACCCGCTGCATGAGTGAGGCACATGGCATAATCTTCACATTCGAGCGGTGCAATTGACACATGAAGTCATAAAGCATTATGACGCGGATGATCATGGTTCTAAAATGCTGGAAGTAGCGAAACATCTTGCTTCTTATAAACTCTTTAGTTTACATATTTCTTCTTGAATCAGAGTGCATCACGTAGTGGATTGTGATGCCAGTGATGTGAAAAGTTAGTTTTTTTTGCTGACGGCCTAATAGAATATGTGAATCCAATCATTGGGAACAGGAATGGAACTGAAAGACCGGAAAACGTGGCCAGACACTAGTACCGAAGTAGGTGCACAAACGAAAGAGGATCAATTATGAATACGATGAGAGATATTTGGAGGAGTACAGTACTGGGATGGTTCGTATTACAAGATCCATCTTTCACCACTCGAGATTCTCAAACAAGGACACATGCCAGGCTAAAAGCCAGACGCAGAAACCACAGCAGGTCGACAGTGATGTCGCCAGAATCTTGACGAGAATCCGGCCGAATTGTGGCAGGCGACTGAGTGGTACCATTTGCAGCGATCTGAAGGAATATACTGGATGACTTCCCGTATCTTTCTGCAGTGCTTGGTAACGTCTATTACAGTGGATGACTTTCTGCAGGATTTGGAGTCAGTGTAGATTTCAGATTTGACCCTGAAGGGGTTCCAGGTAAATATTATACTCGCGATGACAAACCGTAGCGAAGTTCAACCAAAAGAATTGTGGTCACGAACAAATATTGCAGAGTGTCGGCAATCAGGTCTCTGCCAGGCACATGGGCCGTGAAACGCGTCGGAGCATGAAAACTAATCTACACTGCGAGATTTAGTCTGGAAGAGGGGGTCCGACCCCTCCTCCAGATTTTGGATTTAGAAACGCAACATTTCGTGAGAATACTGACAAACCAGGACCCCGGAGCGCCGGGTAAGCCTTAACCGGCAGATTTATTACAGAATCTGGTTTAGAAACCGTTCTAGATTCCTACGGAAAGTCATCCAGTATCAATTCAGTGACACCTGCGGAGAACAGAGCAGGCTGACCGTGGCACTCCGAGAGGGCTGACCGGCGCTGACCGTTAGCGAGGGTGCGACATCGACGTGAAAAGTGACTGAACGAAATATCAGCAGGGACCCCAACTCATCGCGCCTACTGTACTCTCCACGAGATCGTTGTCGTATTTATCAGCAAGCATCAAGGTACGGACCCAAATCCACTCCAAATCCTCGCGCTGGGTTCGGTGACTACAAAATGCATTCCGGCCGAAGAAATAAGATTGTCAAGGTCACGGTGGCGATACTGTAAGGCCGCACGTGTGCGGCAATGCCCGCTACCTGAATGATACATGGTGCATGGTCGGTTGCGCCTAGGAATATATAGTGCATTAGAGGAATATATTTCTTTAATTTTGGTGAGATTTGGTTGCGGATTATCGATGGAATAGGCTCGTATGCAGCCACCGGGAGGAAATAATAGGGAGAAGGGGATGCGTGACCTACTATTTCCAACGGTGGAGTCAATCCGAGCGCAAACACTCTCCTTCTCCCGTACTCTCTGCTCGGATTAGACCCAACGGAGGCTGGTTACGAGCCTATCGATGGAAGAAGGGTAAGCACGCACACCAGCGGACTTTCGATGGTCAGGCGATCGGTGTCAAAAAAACGGAAGGTGCACAGCTTTGCTCAGATCGTGTAAATCTTGCGGATATGGGAAAACGCTAGGTGCAAAGACCCTCTACCTAAAGGTAGCGGGGATAATTGCCGTTGAGCTGGCATCTTTGTCGACTCAGGTATTGTGCAAGCGCTGCCAGTGATTCAAGAAGTCCAATGATGAAGGCGCCTCTTTGGGACCTTGGGTGATAGTGGCGTTGGCCGGTCACCATCTTGTGTCCGCAGAAGAAATCCTTCGATGCTTGAAGCTGACAGGTAGGGATATCGAACGAGGATCCCAATACGACAACTTCGGGAGCATGATAGCGCCGATGAGCATCTAAAGTTTCTAAACGGTCCTGTTAGGGCTTGTGGGATAGCGGCGTTGGTGTGCGGCAGACTTGTGTCCGAACAATGATGGGTAACTGTTTGCTGGAAATATGACTTGACGATCATCTCCGGGAGGCAAAGAATATACATTGCGAACAAAAGTCTAGACGATGGGTATACAAAGTAGAGTCAAGAACAAAAGAAAACATCAGTCGACACACGCACGGCGAGGTATTGTTATTCGTACAAAAGATTCGAGCGAGAACGAGAGTAAAGAGAAAGAGACGAGGATGAGGGAAGAAAGGAAGAAAGAGATTGAAAGTCCGCGCGTCCCTCCTTTCGTACTCGTACAATGACCAAGGCTCGTCGCAAAGAAAGAAAGAAACCACGTACACGGGCCCATCCAACAAACGCGCCAGAAACCAGATAAAACCGCTCCTCCATTGCAATCCGAACCACCAAACGCAAGACCACATTTACACCCCACACATCTCTACCTTTCCGGAAACGCGCCATCACCAAGTCCACTCACACCTCACCCAATCGTCTCCACCCACCGACCCCCCACACGGTGCCTGCGAACCGTGTAGTGGCCATGGGTCCGCCACGTCCACGGCCCCGTCTCGCCGGACCTGTCGGGGAGGTACACAGACGGCTGGACGTCGGCGTGGAAGTCCTCTTCGCGGAATGTGCGCATGCGCCGGTGGAAGGGTGGCGCAAGACCGGTGCCGCGAGGAGGGGGAGAGGGCGGGTTGACCAGGGTCGTGTCGGAGGAGTCGGAGTCGTAGGGTGAGGAGGACGATGACGAGGCTGTCGGTTGGTGAGTACTCCCCTCCCCACCAAACCTCTCCCTCCCGCCACCTCGTCGCGCACCACGTGTAGATCGTCCCGGAATACGCGGGGACGCGGTACCATGGGATGTCGACGGCCCGTCTTCCCGCGAACGCTTCGCGCGTTTCGTCTGGCGGTGGTCGTCTAGTTCTCTTGTCGCGTCCCCGCTGGAAGCAGGGAACACTTCGTCGTCGTTGTCGTCTTCGCCGTCTGAGGAGGATGGGCGGGCTCGCTTCCTGTCCTCTCTCTCCATCTCTTTCCTCGCCGCCACCGCCTCTCTGCACAACTTCGCGCGTTTCGCCATCACCTCCTCCTCCTCCCTCTCGTTCGCTACCTCATCCACGCCCCTCTTCCTCCCCTTCCCCTTCCCTTTCGCGTCCCCGTTCTCCAACAGTGCCGGTGGCCCGCTAACACCAACCCACTCCACAGGAGCCTCAAATCCAGTTGGTCCACTCGAACGCACAGTAGCAGCGAGCTCATCCAACCACTCCGGATCGATCCACTCAAACGGCACGGGGAACATCGGCGTGAACGGCTTCGTTCCAGGCGGCGCGATCACCCAGTCCCTTTTTTGGCGCCGAAGCGGCGTGGGGCGGTATACCTGGGGCGGGGTTGGGGTTGGTGTAGGCGGTGGGGTGGGTGGGGAGGTGGTAGGGGTGTGCAGACCCGCAACACCAGTGGCATTCGCGGCACCAGCGGCAGTGGCGGCACCGGCAAGTACGAGACGCCCCGCGTGAGGGAGGAGCGCAGCGTAGGGGACGGGGTATAGAGGCGTGGTGGGCGAGACGCCGACTGGTCTGTCGGTCAGGAGGGCTTGTACGCGTACGATGCGCGCCTTCTTCTTCTCCTGGTCCTCCCCCCCCTTCCCCTCGCCCTCTCCATCGACCAGGACATGGCCGTGAATCGCATATTGCTCCAACACCGCCACGTGAGCCACCTGGGCCGCCTGAGCAGCAGCCTGAGCCGCAGCAATAGCACGCGTTGCACGAGAAGCAGCGCGCCGCGCCTTGTACACCTTCTCCCGCGCCCGCGCGAGCTTGCGGGTGTTGAGCTCTTCGATGATCGCGAGGTCGAGGAGTTCGTCTTCTGGGGATAGGTGTTGTTCGGGGTCGTGGTTGGGTTCTGGTTCTGCGTCCGAGTCGTCGTCCGCGTCCTCATCGACATCCATATCCTCCTCCCCTTCATCCTCGGCACCCACATCCATATCTTCTCCACCATCCACGACATCCCCGCCGTCGCGGTTCTCGGAGACACTCTGCTCACCCTCAACATCCAACTTCTCCCTCCTAATAACCCCCCTCACCTCCGCCCAAAACGCATCCATCGCCTCGTCGACGGGGTGCGCCGGGTCGTACCCCGCCCGCGGGCTCGCGTGGCGGGGGTCGGTGCGTGCGTAGGCGAAGTCTCTTATCTTTATGGGGCGTGGAGCGGGCTTGGTGGTGGGTTTCGATTGAGATGTTGATGTGGGGTTCAGAGTGGGGGGAGTTATGGAGGAGGGGGCGGCTGGAAGGGAAGCGAGGGTGAGTTGTGCGAAGGGAAAGGGAGGGGGAGGAGCGAGACGTACGGGAGGGAGAATTGGAATAGGCAGTGGTATTCGCACCGTTCGCGTTCATAGACGAATACGAAGCCGGTGCGTCGGTACGTGCGTGTTCTGATACGCTGGTCGTGTCTGACGTTGAAGATTTATAGTCAGCTTTTCGCGCAGACGGTGGGGATGGATTGACGTACCGTTAGTTCTCGTTGTGAACTCATTCGCGAACGTCGATCCTTCGTTGGATACAGTGACCGCGCCAATCGAAGACGGTGTACGCGAGGTAGCGGTGAGCTCGAGCTTCTCCCCATACGCTAAAATCCACGAGTTAACGCGTCAATCAGGTCTACATCGGGTCGAGCGATAATAAAGTGGGGACGCACGGATGTGAGTGGGCGAAGCGCGAGTTGGGGTCGCACGACCCACCGGTGTGGTTGCGGTGGGAGATGCGTCTTTGGTGTTTGTGCTATAGGCGTGAGTGGAATCGGCGGTGAATTCTAGGAAGCCGTCAGAACACACGAACACTCCGCCGGAGGGTTAGAAACATGCGTACCGTGTTGGACTTGTTTCCCGCTGGGGGAATCGACGGTGGCATCCGCAGGTGCAGGTTCGTCACCGTCGTCTAGATTGTTCTTCGCGTCATTGTTGTTGACGGTTTCTTCGACTTCTTCAAGCTCGTCGAGGTCTTCTTGCTCTTCTTGCTCCGTAGGGAGTACTGCCGCAGGTGCGGGAGCGTCGGGAGCGTCAACGGCCAACGCCGACACCTTAGAGCGGGACCGAGTGCGATTGCGAGAAGGGCCAGGCGAACGTGCAGGCGAACGCGAACGCGAGCGTGTAGCCTTGGCTTTACGCGCGTTGCCACCGCTGAACACGCGTTTCCCGCGCGTGACGAACTGTGAATGGGAGATTGGCGTTAGCGTCTGCGATAAGGGAGCGGATGACGCGTTGGGAACGCGTCGAGAGAGTAGAGGATGCGAAGGGGAAAGGAGAGGGTGCTTACGGTGGAGATGCGTCCGATGACGCGGGATACGCTCCCTCCAGCCGCAGCCGCAGCCGACGACGACGACGACGCCGAAGGATCGCCGCGAGTTTGGGAACGCGTAGCTGGCATATCCGGACGCGTTGTTCGTGTTGATTGGACTTTGGTAAGTGAGGATATCGACGTTATCGACTCTGCAAGCTGATTCGTACTGGTGTTGGGGATGGAGATGGTAGTGGTACGAGGAAGAGTTTGGACTTCCGACGCGAGTGGACGCAAGGTTAATAAAGAAGGTAAGAGTGGCATCTCGCACTTATATATTCGCCTCCTGTTGCTAGGTCAAAGCGCTGCAGCCACCAAGGCCACCGTACGGACCAATCGCAACCCGTCAGGGCGGAGAGACAATAACTGGCGGTGCTTCAAATTCTGGCGTTGTCAAAGCTCGGGCGCGCGTTTTCTGTGCTTGGACTTTGAGCTTTGACGTCACCTCCTCCGGCGCTCTTGTCCATTTCTTTTCCCCTCACTGGCATAGACGAATCAGAGAACCTCAGTAAACTTCTTCGAGGGACCCAAGCATCTGACTGCAACGTCATCAAACTTGCGGTCTCGTCTCGCTCCTGTCTCGATATCTCGCAGGGTCTCAGAGTGCTTTGTCTTTCGCCAAATCAATAACAGCATTTGTGGCATTGTGGCGCTCGCCACCTCCACGTGGCCAAAAAAAGTAAGGCCGCACGTGTGCGGCACAGCCCGCTACCCAAATGAGAGAGACTTTGAGGAACAGGATTATGGGCTCTTCTGTCATACAGCCGCTACATTATTTTGTGTTAAATAATGGAGGTGATTCAGAATGCTCGTCTCAGCAGAAAGTTCCAGCACATCGCAAGAATTGCGAAGCACCAGGGTTATCGAAGCCAAAGGCCTAGGATAGAAGGCAAATATTAATGTGGCGGGAATCGAATACTGTCGATTGTGCAGGCTTTGGACTCGGGCGACATGGCAGCATAAACCCGAAGAACAGATTCGCATTATTTGCATGTCCACCACTTGATTTGCTCATATGAATTTACAAATACATGCCTTTTCCGTCTCCTCAATCATAGTATGCTTCGCAATAAATGCGCACCTTGCGTGGCACCCTATATATTCTGTCAAAACATTGGCTGTATAGTCCTCAACCACCCGCCGGTGTTCGTTGACCTTAGAAAACCATCCGAAGCGTTGCATTTACAAATTTACAAGACTCCCGCCACATATTGTTTATACCTGTATACATGTGCCTGTGATCACATCGCAAGGCACAATACACCGCCTTACAAAAGACAGCACCGCTGGTTTTCGATTTTTCGCAGGTGCCTTGACCCTCTACCCTCCGGGTAGCGGGAATACGTTCGTCATCTTCCTAGCGGTAATCCCGGGCCGGCGACGACCCGAGTTTTGGTTGCTGCAAATACGAAAACTTTAGGGTAAGGCAGGAAATCCCGTATCTTGGAATGCATTCAGAAGATGATGTTCACGAAGACTGACGAGGGGACCATCTTCACGGCGGATGCGTTCAAGCGATGTTGGTTTTGGTGGGTCCAGTCCATATTCTCATGTCCCCGTTCTGATATCGCCAATCTCTCTCTCACTTCCTTGTACCTTCTGAGCAGATGAAGCCTGTGTACCGATAACCCTGGACTGTCCATTTGTTACAAAGAAACTCTTTCCTTACGACCTGATTCGGAATACAAAGCAACTTCATGGGGTGCTGTTGACGTCAGTGGGTCCATATCCCCATGTCCACAGCCTGATAGCATCAATCTCTGTCTCACTCCCTTGTTTTTTTTCTAGTATGAAGACCGAATTCTCGCATGTTCTACCGAGTCTGGCTGCAAAACTTGAAATACTTTTGGTGGGATATTTAAGTGGAGATCTGGCCGCCCAATGCCTCCATCCCTTCCTCACACATAGTCGCGAAACATGGATCCCACTTATCCGGTCTATCCGATCGTGTCATTTCTCTGTTTCCTCTTGGTGCTTAGCCCACTGCCATGGCAGTTTCGGGCTTGGAATACTGGCACTTGCATGTATATACTTTGGACCGCCACGGACTGCTTAATATGGTTCATTAACTCACTTGTCTGGCATAACAACGCCATTGATTGGGCCCCCGTCTACTGCGATATCTGTCCGTTTCTCACTTCTCATTTATATCCTCACGCTGATCTTCTTTGAATCTCCAGCTACGCGAATCGTGACGGGCACTGCAGTCGCTATTCCAGCATGTAGTCTTTGCATTCAGAGACGCCTGTATTGTATGACCAGCACTTGCGTTGTAACGACCAGCAATCGAGAGAAAATCAAGGATGTCTGCATCAATCTTGCAATCTGCCTCGGCTTTCCGTTGTTCATCATGGCTTTGGGTTCGTACTCCACCTTCGCTTCGCGCAAAACAAATCCTGATTGATCACGGGTCTAGCTTATACTATCCAAGGGCAACGCTACGAGATCTACGAAGACATGGGATGTTTGTTTGCTATCTACCACGTCTGGCCGGTAATCCCCGCCTCCTACATGTGGCCACTCGTCTTTGGTCTAATTTCCTGTCTACTGTATCATGACATTCCGCTCTTTCCTTCGTCGTCGCTCCGAATTAAACGAGGTCCTTAACTCCGGCGACAACTCCATCGCCGCGAACCGTTATTACCGACTCATGATATTGTGTTGCACAGAGATCGTCTTCACAGTTCCCTTGGCGAGTTGGGTCGTAATCAAGGTCATCGTCCATCTACACAAGTACATTTCATGGTCAAATACTCACTTCGCCTTCCACATCATCTGGACATTCCCAACTATCATTTGGCGCAGTAACAAGGAGTTGCACGCTAACATAAAATTCTGCCGGTGGAATATAATCATCTGCGCCATCGTCTTCTGCGCTTTCTTTACGTTCGCAGAAAATTCCCGCAACAACTATCGAGCTCTCTTCCACGCAGTCGCGAAGCGTTTCGGTTTGACAGGTACCGACAACGACAAGTATGTTTTCGTCTTCATCCACCTTATGCATATCTGAATAATATCTCCAGCTTCGACACCAGTAAAGGCGGACGCCGCAACATGTCTCTGCCCCCCATGTTCCCGAGCCGCAACAAGAATCGCGACTCTCTGATCACTTCGTCTGTCATGCTCGATGGTCTCCATATGGACGACATACCCGACAATGAAAAATCAGCCGAACCAAAAAGTTCGTTCGCGAGCTCGAGCAGCAGCTCCGTATCTGGTTCGCATAAAGATCTCCCTACAATACCGACCCCCACTGCGACCAGCCCTACCACCCCAACACCCCCCGCATCCTCCGTGATGACTCTTGGAAATGACAATATGGTGTAACCGGCCAAGCTAATATATCGCATTTATCGCGGTCATCCCGCGATCATATCGTCCATTACATTTTTACCAATCCAGCATTTATATTCTTATCCTTCAGTTGCTCTCCTCTTTTGAACTTCTTGTATCGATAGTACCTCAGATATTTATGGCTTGTTGGCTCAAACGACTCTTCGTCGTTTCCCATCGAGAAAACTTTAATTATGCGCACAGATTAATACAGGCGGAATCGTGACGTGGTTCATGACCGACAAGAGAACGGGATTGGAAATAACCAATATTGGCGGCGAGACGGTGCAATTCCCATCATGGTATGAATACGACCAGAGTAAATGTCGTGCATTCCATCGTAATAACGACATGAATACAGTATTACTTCTGGCCTTCCATCTGAGACGCGTCTGTGCGACTTCGATAAATTCTACACATGCAGATGTGAAGGAATGCAAGGAACATTGAAACCGGGCAAACCGTCTTCAACCCTCGGTGAATCTCAATCACGATATCATCCTGCCCGGTGCACCACTAGTAATCCGGCGGCAAATTTCGCCTCGGCCTTGGACCATCAGCGTAGTCGGTCGTAACATCGACGTCGGCGCGTAGCAATACACCCCCAGTCGCTGGCACAAGAACCAGCGCTTTAATTGGGTGAAGTTCAACGCGGTATTGCCGCGGCTCAACATGCGGAAAGTTGTACCAGATTAAAATATCGTTACGGGAAGTCGCCAATGGCTACATATATGCAATGTACACATGCAAGTTACAGGAGCACCCTGATCAAAAAAATTCGGAATTTCCATTGCTTCTGAAATGAAAATAATGTGTCATCACGAGTACATGAATCCCGGCCCCAGTGGTTCCCTCTCCGCGTCTCCCGCTGTGAGCTCTGGGCGCAAGATGTCGTACTCAGGCGGAAGATATACCCGTGGTCGCGGGCCATCAGGATAGTCCGTAGCAATTTCAATATTCGTTCGTATAATATACTTGCCTTTCGTCGGTATAAATCCCGGAAGCTGTGGGGGTAGCAACTCCAGGTAATACTAGCACAAATGAGAACTCTGCCCCACGGACCTTGAGGGTCCACGTACCTTCAAAGAGAAGTGGCCGAATGTAAAAGACGGCACTAGGTGTGGCGAGAGTTTGATCTCTCCCTGAAGTGTCCGTATATGCGATGCAACGCTTTGCTCTCCCAAGGGTGGCCACCAACATGCGTACCCGAGAGGTGTATTAGAGAGGATCATTGCCTCCCCTGACATTTTCGCGACCTCCGATGCAGGTTTGGTATTGATCCGTCGTCCAATGCGCACGACATGCACTTCCGGATTGGAGAGAATGTCCAGAGTTTGGAGATCGGTGCTTTCGAGAGTGAGGAAGCATGGGATCACAGAGCCACGAGTGTAGCAGGCCTGGTAATGTGTTTGACCATGTGTTATTTAGAAATATGTGTCACAATACTTACTGGCGTCGCCAACGCAAGCTAGTTCTTGCAGTGTGAGATATATATATTGTAGTTTCAATATTTAAATAACTCACGGTGCAAGTCACGTTTGGCACATAGCAGTTAAATAACCGGAATGGGCTCCACCCCTGCGGATCAATCGATGGGTCAAGCAATTGCGTATTCTCTCCGTATGCACGCTGTCGGAGGGAGGATGGTTGATCAGGCTTGGATCTCGGCGTATAGTGGACAGACGTGTAAAGTCTTAAAATACCATTATTATTCTTTCAGAAAAATGCAGCATAATATGCTTACATGTTGTTCCGCTGAAAACCATCACTTCTTTTCACCGTGACGCCAACTTCATATCCGACGATGGAGCATCCGCGGCTGATCCGCCTTTCTCTGAAATTGTGGGTGGAAGTTTTTGGTGTTCATTTAACCCCAGCGCCTTCAACACCTTCCGATCCTGCACTCCCTCTGGAATTATCACCGAGAATGGCAAAGTATACTGTCCCGAAAGTTTTCCGTCGAATTTGGTTCCAGGTGTGACGTTTCGAGGATCGCCCATTGATGTGTCCCACAGGATATCATTGTGTTCAAAGAAATTTCTTGACTTGGAACCCGGTGTCGTGACAGCACCCTTAACCTTTGTGAAGATTATGGTCAGCACTAGTAGTTGCAAAAGAATGGCGTCAACGAGACCGAACCAGAAAATAACAGACTGAATACTCTCAGGTTTGACCAGATCCAAATCGACCTGCCCAGCGATAGGATCGCCACCCATGAAAATTGGTGAAGACGCTTCGTTTGGAGCGAAACTGTTTATCTTCAAAACCAGCCACCTCTTCCTTTGGTCGTTCTCGATAGAATAGGAATGCTGCGTTGTAAAACATCTGCCTGATGTGTTGACTGGTTGTCGGGTGCTCGTGTTGGTGGTGGCGTCCTGCATGTCCCAGATGTCGAGATCTTGTGGTAACTTGAGGATGAAAGAATTTCGTCTGTGAATATCTCACCATCGATGGCATCGATGACAGGGGCGATTGAGTTCAAGCGACTAAGCGCTGAAATTGACTCACCGCCAGGTATCAGGCGTCAACTGAGGATAGGAATGGTTGTGCAATCCGCGAGATTTATTAATAGTGAGTCTACGTACAGTAAGAAAGAGGCTTGGCAGAAAGCCCTGGGGGCTGAGGTGAACAAATGTTCACGGACGATGTTCATGAACAATCCGTCCAAATATACAACCTCATCCTGACAGGGCGTAGCGCCGACTACCCAAAAGTGAACAACGGAAGCGCAGTCGCTTGTAATGGGAAGCGGTAAACCCGTGCCGATGGTCCGTTTGGGTTTCGAGGTTTTCGGAAGTGTTCGAGAGTGTTCGAGGGCGGCAGCTGCGCCGCCGCCCAGTGTTCTGAG
>ML170192.1:194995-307349 GCA_004355085.1 Rickenella mellea
CCTTTCAGTGAGATCGGCAAACATACGTTAGATTGGTATCCGTAATGTTCGAAAAAAATGTGATGGTGCAATGGTCGGATTATGTAGAGACAACCGCGAGAAATGTACATGATACGATAGAAACAACACTTCCCCCGTGGTTTCGCCTGTCTTATACTCAGATATGCCTCGGCACAAGAGTAAAATTGTCAACGGGATGAAAAGCCAATTGCCGGGTTGAAGCACAGCGGTGAAGCGGCACTTTCTCTGGGGCAAATTCATCTAACGACGAGAGCGTCATTCGAAAGTGCGGCATCGCGGCCAGCCGTACATCAAGTCCCGCAATGTGTTTGTGTATCGTAAACGGAGTGGGTGAAGGTGGCGAAAGTAGGCGCAAAGACGACGACACGATGGTTGACGTGTCGCAACGACGACGCGCCTCGCGAGGAAAATATGAACCAATGGTGATCGCGTACTCACAGTAAAGCCTATCGACGCGCCGCGACTTGCGCGGTGGCTTGACCGAGACAACTCGAATCACCGAGAGAAGTCGGCGGGTGGATTGAGGACCGGAGCGGAAGCGTGAACTTCGCGTTGACATGCACTTGCGAGCAGGTTACAGACGTTTGTGGTGGTGGTTTTGGTTCAAGCTGTGGTGGCGACTGAAGTGGCAAAGCGATCTCACAAAGTGAGAAGTTTCGTGTGTTTAGGGCAGGGACAAATTGACTTGGACTGATGGATTCGGTGGCATTGGAACCATTGTATGGCTTGATGCATTTGTTTTGTAGACACCAGGACAATCCCAGATGGAAATGATGTGGGGATTGATTGAGTATATTGCCGGAACAAAAAGGTGAACACAATCTGTGTACAAGGGCTTCGCCATCAAATGAAAGTGGTGGCTATAGACAATTCGGGAAAACATGGTTGGTGGCCGTGATCCAGCTGTGTGGCAAATGTGCGCGGCATCGAAACGAAAGAGGAATTTGCCACATTGAATGAATGTGGGGCGGGATTGGCGGTGTACCCCGGCCAAAACATTCAATGAGAACATATACATTGAATGCACGTTTCCCATGCCAGCAGTAGTGGCTATGCAAAACACGCGTGGAGGGACCTCATCTACGCCGATTTAACAACCTTTGGAGAAGATAGTACAGCAATTACAGAACCGCCAAGAGATCAGCTGTACTGTATAATGTTCAGCGCCAGCCGATACCTTTGCACTGTTGCTCGCTTCGAGTGCTCATGATAACGATCCGAGCTGTCATGCCAAGCTGATACCATCGTCTTCGGTGAGTTAGACCACCTGGGCTCCTAAGCATATATTGGACGTGGTCCGTCCTAGGATATCGGTGATCCCAGGAAGGAATTTCCGGAAGGGCATTTGCACCGGAACCTTGACGAAGGTTTAGGCGTGAACGTCATTCTCTGTCCGAGTCTCTGCCGTCATTTTCGACCTTCTGTTTGCACGTCGATAAGGCTCAGCAATCCTGACATAGTTCCCATCCGGTAAGACAAAACAAGACATTTTTTTCTCCTCTGTGCGCGAGCAGGAAAGCTGCTCACAACTCTTGAGCGTCAGTATATAAATTCAAGAAGAGGATTCTTGCTGCCTCCCGAGATATAGGCGGAATCGAATGGCACGTCAGACATCACGAGAACTTTCTGTGCTGTTCGTTGGGGATCTGGCGTATCCTGAAGGAAATAGTAACCTTTGTTTTCGATTGTCCACAGCAGAAATTTTGAACATAAAGGGTAACCTCCAAGGGGCGGAGGACTGAACATACGACCCCTAAATTGGTGATAGACGGCTGGAAGGATAGTCCTTTCAGCTCTGAGGAAAACAACTGCTCGTCAATAAGCTGGGCGCTCGTCGGTGAATCCGTTCGTTGCAATAAATTCACGGGGGAAGTGAGTGTTTGTCGCGTCCCACCCGGCGTCCATCGATCGGGGAAGTGTTTCATTGGGATGTTTGCAACCTCTTCTCCGCCGCCAACTTCGCTTCAGACAAAGGCTTACTCCATCTCGCCTGAGGCGGGTCCCATATTCCCAGCTCCTTCTTTAACTCGCCCACGTCCTGCTGCCAACGTTCTTCCCAGTACACTGTGATAAGACTCTGGGCACTTCCGCCGCACCGAAGCGCCCATGGCACGAATTCGCGGAACAACCGACTGCGGCGTTCAGAGTCGAGGCGAAGATGTCCAAAGACAGCTGAAATAGCTGCGACGGGCAGACCGAGGTTTGCGAATTCGAAGAATTTGAGGGCAAGTTCGGACTCGACGTTCACGGGAAGCGAGCAGATGCAATGATAGAAATCGTGGCATTCGCGGTAGCGTTGCATGACGTATGCCAGCTCCGGATCATCGATATAATGTACCTGATATATTCAAAGTTGAAAGGCTGTAATTTTCAACAAAAGAGACGGGCACATACGGGTTCTCGAGTATCTGGTGTTACTCCACAACGATCCAGCCATGTCACATAAGCTCTGCCAAATGTTCCTTCGGAAAGAGCACTTAATTCTTGCATGTCGATTGTACTCGAGTTAACGCGTGGACGGTCCTTCAGGATTCGGCGACCTTCTCGACTTTCGAGCATCACCTCCCGGAGACGAGGCAATGCTGGTCCAGCCGTAGTCTCACCAAGCGCAGCAATCATATCTTGAAAACTTAAGTCAAAATTAATGCGAATTCGTGACATATAGAACCGACCGCCTCGTCGTGGGTCGCTCAATGACGCGATGGCTGAACCCACCGCTAGGAAGGCGTTTTCGAACCAGTTGAGAGGTATATGGCCATCATACGATGGTTGTGATCTGAAAAATCGCCTTTGGTTAAGAACATTGTTGTTCGCAGCGCAAATTGTCGTCTGCGCGAGGCATGACCGTGAAGCCCTCAAAATTGTGGTGGCGGCAGACATCAACGCGGCGTTTGCCGAAGCGGGTTTCCTTTCAAGTCAATCAACGCCTCATCCGTTGTGCGCAACTGGTAGACGCTGACGCTGGAACCTTTGTTCAAACTTGGATCTGACGACAAAGGGTCCGTTGCTATGATTCCTTTGTTCTCGGGGCGTCTAGATCTCCTCTCTTGGACTGGTGGCGAATGTGTGCTTTGACTGCTACTGGCAGGGGAGGGTGGCACAGTGGCACAAGAATCATGATATGCCACCAGCTCGCTTTGATTGATATATATACCACCTGAGACCTGGACCCATTCTCCACGACTTGACCACTCTCTGAGATGGACCAACAGCCTGTTCTCCTTCAACACGCCACGGAACTCTTCCTCCATCTCTCTCTGGGTACGGACTTGTCGACCAGCGGGGAGATGCACGAAACTGCAGACCTTCAGATCGACGATACTTTTCATAAGGTCGTATTTGAGTCTCCCCGCCGTCGCGTGCGTTGCGACGATATTTTCCCTCGTCTTGAAGAAATATCTCGGGCCACGAGCCCCGAACTCGACTCGGTAACTCTTGCCACACGGGCAAGAACGATGAGCGAAGCCGAAGAAGTGGCCGCTAGCTACCGTGCTCAGCAATTCGAGAAAGAAAAGGATGTCGCTCCGGTCTCCCCACACTCTCCAGACGACAAGCCTCTTCCGGCGCCACCCCTCAGTCGCTGGAGCCTTACCACCTCGATAGCTACCAATCATCTCCCATTCGACGACTCTGAATCGTCCAGCCTGTCTTCTTACATGGAGTACGACAAAGTTTCTGGGTTATCTCGTGAAGGTCCTCGTACGAGGATAAGTAACTCTATCACAAGAGCTCTCGCCGAAGCTGTGCGTATCGCCTCATATTCAACGTGCCACTGTACTTAGCTCGAATTTCTTGACGTCTACAGGCTATCGAGGCTAAATTTTTGGTCGATGATTCCATCCGAAACCGACAGCTCCTACGATGCAATCGTCTCGAGTGTCAACAAATTCTCCCCAGCGAGAAAGCACTCAAGTTTCACATCCATATGCACAAGTTGGCTGAAGCGTGCGTAACTTCTCTTTCATTCTACGTGCCCGTCGTTAATATTATTCTTCTTCGTATAGAATGGTCATATGTCACGACTGCCAACACGAATTCGAAACAAATCGCGAACTGACGATGCATAAGTGCTCGGCAGTAAACTCGAAAAGCTCAAGCACCTCAAGTGTTCCGAGTAAATTCAGCTACTCATCACCCCCAACCAGTCCAACGAGTGAGTAATATCAAGATCCTTGGCTCTGACTATTTCTCTGATAATTATTGACACAGGCACGACATTTCGCCGGGCTCTTGTAAAAATGTGCTGCACGCAGGACACATCTCTCGAAAACTAATGGCTTCGTCCATCTACCGCTTGATTCGGTTGGAAAACATAGATGTATTCTTTCTTGTTTCTGCATCATCAATCCCCGTCCCGCCGATGATTTATAATTATTGAAATTTGTGCCACTCACCTCACGTTATCCCCACTGCATACATTGTAACCACTCATCTGTCTCCCCCATCAAAATTCCTGTCGCTGCGTTCCTGATGTACTTCTCACACATCCTGTAAAGCTCTTGCCTTTGTTCAATAGAGTGCCAGCCATTTCTAAGGAGTCTGCTATCTCGTCGTTCGCCGTTTCTCATATATGTCCATAGGCACAGAAGTTCGAGGTCGTCGATTTCAGGAGGCTATAGCGATGCGGAACCTCGAAACCGAAATCCCCCCGCTGGTACACAACGAGCACCAAATAAGTGTTCCCTGCGTATGTGAGCTGTGGTCGCCAGGTCGCGTGTGCGCGGTGATGAATTCCTCGATGTTCCGATATGGGCTCTGGATCACTCCTCACCCTTGATCCCGAGTAGCTCGTGGCCTCGCAGCGTGTCTATTAGACAGAAATTAAACTGGAGGGGACGAAGTAACGCCACATTGCACAGCCACGAAGGAATAGTAGTCGACGTTCCCTTACATCAATTCAAAAGGATGTTGCAACATCCCATCAGAATCAGTTGTATTAATATTGGCGCTCAACGTTTGATCTGTCGCTTAGGATGCGCCGTAACTCGGATCAGCCAAAAAGTCCCAGTTGAAATACTAAGCAGAACTGTACACCGTCCGACATTTCGGAGGAAATTATCAGAGACTTTAGGGGTAACACTAGCAACATTCTAAGAGCCCTGGGTCCACCTAGATGAATCGCCGTGCCGTACAAAATGCACCACGAGGCTATCGTTTCACTCACGCATAGAAGAAGCTGTGATGAAAAGTACAAGGATCGCCGAACAGAATGGAGTTGGTTCTAAAGATATCTCGAGGCGGTAGTCGGCGGGGACGTAAAAACGCACTGCAGATCAGGGGTACATAACTGTAGAAAAGGCGCCGATCGAATCAGCGAAATTTTTCACTCCGCGACGGCGTCTCCTTTCGTCCGGATTGAAGTTTTATCAGTTGACGTGTGTTTCCGATGGGAGTGTGGGCATCCAAAGCTCGATGATCGGAATTTTGGACGTTAGATCAGCGCGAGGCGTTGTGTAGTTGATAAAAACAACGATTTACTGTCTCTGTTTGAAATGTTAAATTAGCATCTATGGGATCGTTTATTTCGAAGACTTGCAATAATTTCCATAATTCTAGGACCTGATGAGTGTGCTTTATCAATACTCTGAAGTTCCGTTAATTCTGCCAGTACTCCTCAGGAATTCACATTACACACCATCTATACAATGGGTAGCCTCTTGCCTCCCTCCCACACAGCAAAACTCACGGCCGTCATCGGAACGACTTTTAAATACCCGATGCTCAGCCCCACATAAAACCCCTTCCATCCATTCTTAGCCAACACAGATCCTACAGCCTCTCGGAAACCTAACCATCGATTCGGGTGCGTGAGTCCTCCAACTTGCATTCGCCGTCGTACAACCTCAAATGGGTACGACACTGTCTGAGCAATCGAGCCCGACACCGCGCCGATGCCGAGGTCGTACAGTGGTGTTGGTTTATGACGCGGGGGAGGTGGTAGAAGTAATTGACGAAGGTAACCCCAGCAGAGGAACGATGTGCCTGCGTAAGGTATCATGCCAATGATAGTTACCACGAACCCGCGGTAGAATGAGAGGAGTGGGAAGCGTTGGAATAGATGTGGTCGGGTGGTGGCTGATAAGTTCCCGCCGTTCTGTTCTACAGATGAACGCGAGCCTTCCTTGTAGATATCTGATATTGCTTGCGTGAGTGAGTTTCGTGGTATTATCTTGTCCTTAGGTGTGGATAATGAGCGTGTTTGGAATGCCATCCGAACTCGAATTAATTCTAGAGGATAGGTGAAGAATACTGATATGGTGCCTGATCGAAATATGGCGAATTCTTCAGGACCAGATGACGAGGGTGAGATAAGGGAGAGTACGAACCAGATATTGAGCCAGCAGCGAAGCGTCTGAGGTTCGTTTCGCTTTCCCTTGTGGGCATGAGGAACTGCCACCACAATTTATTCACGTGTCTGCAACTCCGTGGAAATGAACTCACGTAGTGGACTTGGTCGTACGCCATAAACTTGATGGCGGCATACGGAAAGACGCGCAGAAGCGTGGCGGAGTGACCTTGAAACAAGCCTCTCACTCCGTTCTGCTTATATATTTCTGCTCCTGCGCGAAATGCCCCGCTCCATGTGCCTTCCAGACGCAAAGCTGGTGAAGCACCGTTACCAGGGACTCGAGGTTAATTGACTCACCAGCATACTTCTGAAAGTCGGGGTTCGATGCTTGGAAGAGAATCTTGACCCTGTCCAGAGGCGCTACGACAGTTTTAGCCTATGCCCGCTCGTTCAGAATCTCGCAAGACACGCAAAACCATTACTGCTCACCACACAGCCGGCCACGCCTCCTGCCAAACCAGAGCGTATAATAAAATGCAGGCTTTGCTTGTCTCTATTCGAGGAGACATCTGGAGGCATTCGAGGGTTTCAAACGCATAAGAGGAAGAGGAGGACGAGTAAAGTCAGCGACCGGAGCTACTTTACCGATAACGTAACACGTGACATGATGTAATTTGTG
The DNA here is from genome assembly GCA_004355085.1 of Rickenella mellea. Lineage (NCBI taxonomy): Eukaryota > Fungi > Basidiomycota > Agaricomycetes > Hymenochaetales > Rickenellaceae > Rickenella > Rickenella mellea. The sequence goes on from ML170192.1 coordinate 201,985, forward strand.
ACCATTACCGTTACACAGGAGTCCGAAAGAAGAAGGTACGCGTTGACCACGAACACCTACAACCTCCCGCCTCATCCCACATCGAAATTTACAGACAATCATGGGTGAGCAGGTTGAGTTACGATAAGAGGTGACATTCTGACAATCTTGAATAATCTTCCACAGGTATTCCGAAGGTTTGTGGTGTGTCGTTTTGTGCAGACAATCGCTCACATTGTTACTTGCCAGTTCTTCCGTTACATATCGTAGGCTTGCATTTCATATTACTACCGCCCTGCTCAAAATGATTCTTTAGCGAACGATATGCCATGACGTCTCAACTTATCCAAGAGAACAAGATTCCCGAGTTCGGTCTGTCTTCGCTTCGCTCTTCCACCTGTGGTGCTTACGCGTTGACCACATAGATAACTTATACGTCGATTTCAATGGCATTATACACAACTGTGAATTCTGACTAATTTGTCTCTGCATTCAGAGCTGAGATTTTGTCAGGTTCTCATCCGAACGATTCCGATGCACATTTCCGCCTCTCAGAGGAGCAAATATTTACTTCCATTTTTACATATGTGGACATGTTGTTTGGAAAGATCAAGCCGAAGAAGTTGTTCTTTATGGCCGTCGATGGTGTAGCCCCACGAGCGAAAATGAACCAGCAGAGAAGCAGACGTTTCCGGACGGCGAAGGAAGCGAAGGAGATTCGGGAGAAAGCTTTGAGAAACGGGGAGAAGCTACCTGACGAGAAAGCATTTGATAGCAATTGCATCACTCCCGGTTCGCACTGCCTGCACATATATTAACGAAACCACTCATGCGATTCTTCAACAGGAACCCCGTTCATGGCGCGCCTTTCAGAACAGCTACGATATTTTGTTCACAAGAAGATTTCGGAGGACGCAAATTGGCGGGACGTCCAAGTAGTTTTGTCTGGACACGAAGTACCTGGGGAAGGAGAACATAAGATCATGGAGTACATTCGACTATCCAAGGCTCAACCCGACTACGACCCGAACGTACGGCACTGTCTGTATGGCCTTGACGCAGATCTCATCATGCTGGGATTGCTGAGCCACGACCCACATTTTTGCCTTTTACGAGAAGAAGTCAAGTTCGGTCCTGTTTCGAAGAGCAAGAAGGGGAACTCCAGGTGTGCATTTATATATTTTATGCTCGAGCAGATTTGAAACGTGAATGTTATATCAAGTCCAGAATCGCTCAATTTCTATCTTTTACATCTTTCACTAATGCGGGAGTATCTCGATCTCGAATTTCATGAGATCGAGCCAGTCCTGCCTTTCAAGTATAACCTAGAGCGGGTTATCGACGATTTCATTTTATTGGCAGTATTTGTTGGGAACGATTTCTTGCCAAATTTACCTGATTTGCATATCCATGAGAATGGCCTCGAGAAGTTGTTTGAAGTGTACAAGAAGGTCTTACCAAAGATTGGTGAGTGTTGAGCACTCTTATCAGCAGTCCTTCTATTGACCAGTGAAACAGGCGGGTACCTCAATGAGAGTGGCACGATCGATACCGGACGCCTACAGGTTGTCTTAGACGAGATGGCGATATGGGAGAGGGACGTGTTCGAGAAGGAATACGCGGACGTGAACTGGTACAAGGGGAAGCAGGACAAGCATGTGAAGGAGATGGAGAATGCTCGCAAACGTAACCAGCTTGGTATGTTTCATCCGCACCTGGACCTTTCCTTATATTAACGGAGCGTAGTCTTGACCCGACCCCAGCGTATCATTTTCAACGAAGTTAGAAGCTTCGTCTTAGAAAGTTTTGGCAAGAAGCATGCGAGCGATGCTAGCCTGACTATGCCGAACACATTCCCAGCTCGAGAGCGGAAATTCATATCCGATCTCGCACAGAACCTCAACCTTGATGTTTCATGGGACGAGTATGATGACGAAGACCAAAACCTCGTTACCTTCAGACTTCCGGACACTGACGAGGGTCAGGATGATGAGGAGCAGTGGGAAGACGTCGACGATGACGAGGAGGATGCGGAGAGCAAAGGTGCCATTGAGCGTGTCCTAAAGAAGTATGAGAAGGCCAAGACGGTGGAGGATGACGAGGATGGGGGCTTTGACGCTCGGCATGAGCGTAACATCAAAGAAAAGATGGACGAGTGGAAGCGGGGGTACTACCATGTGCGTTTTCGAAGCTCAATTGTTTCAATTTTCCACTTATTTCTAGCTTTCCAGGACAAATTGGAGTTCTCATTCGACAATCCTAAAGCGATGGGCGATCTGGTCTATCGTTATGTTGAAGGGTTGCAGTGGGTCATGCATTACTATTACAGCGGCGTGGCGTCGTGGAGTTGGTTCTACAACTACCATTACGCCCCTCGAATATCAGGTCTGCGACTATTCTACTATCTTCTCCGCGAATCTCTTAACTTTATTTTGATAAAGACCTGAAAAATGTCGACAAAATGACATTTAATTTTGACCTTGGGAAGCCTTTCAGACCGTATGAGCAGCTTATGGGTGTTCTCCCCGAAGCCAGCAAAGAACATATCCCCGAAGCATACCGAGTACGCACATTTACAATGTAAAGAATATTCTTATTAAACTATCACTCCACAGGATTTAATGACTGACCCAAATTCACCTATACTTGACTTCTATCCCACCGAATTCGAACAAGATCTGAACGGAAAGAAACAGGACTGGGAGGCGATCGTCAAGATCCCTTTCATCGATGAAGTGAGGTTGCTAAAGGCGATGGCATGTGAGCAATGATAATCGTTCCGTTATGAGGAATATTGTCCTAACAGACTTTTAGCTCGACAACATCGACTGACTAAAGAAGAGGAGCGTCGAAATTCGTTCGGCACCAGTACGAAATTCTTTTACGATCCTGGAGAGCCGAAGCTATACCGGTCGTCGTTACCCGGTTTCTTCCCTGATCTACCTCGATGCACATGCAAAAGCGAAGCTTTCAACTTACCAACACTCGACGGCTTACACCTCGTCCCTGGGTTATGCGATGGCGTGTTCCTTGGATCAGACGCGCTCGCCGGTTTCCCGTCTCTCAAAACGTTACCACACACTGCAATGCTTGGCTATCACGGCGTCAACGTGCACGGTTCTGAGAGCAAAAACAAATCAATGATCGTACACATACAAAATCCGTTCGAGGGGAAGAAAACAGAGACCATTGCACAGCAGATGGTTGGCAAACGGACGTTCATCGGATGGCCTTTCTTACGGGAGGGCATGGTCATAGCTGTGTCTGACTCCCTGTTCAAGTACGAGAAGGTTGCATTTGGCGATGGTAAGCAGACGCGCGTGCTTTCCAACCCTCATGCGCCGCAGGGTATACAGCACTGGAAAGGCAAGGCTGAGAGGATCGAGTCTATCTACTCGAAGCGGATGGGTGTCATCACCGGCCAGGTAGACGTCCTTCTACATGTTCGTCCTCTCAAAGGCGAGTGCAGACATGCCGATGTCAGGCCGTGGTCGGACTCAATCTAACGCGCCTATAGGTCTTAAGCGAGTAGATACTGGCGCATTCGTGAAGGACTATGAGGGAAATGACAAAGAAGTGGAACAAGCGGTCCAGATGGCAATCAGTGATGTCGCATCAGAAGACCCTCGTTATGTGGAGAAAGATGCACCTCCTCTGAACGAGGAGTTCCCCGAAGGATGCAAAGTATTCTTCCTCGGAGAACCTGCCTATGGTGTTGCAGCACAAGTTTCTGCTACTGACGAGACCACATTATCGGTCATCCTTGCGGTCAGTATTCTTCCTAGGTTTATGGTTGGCATCGCTGACCTTGCACCATACAGTTCTTCCCAACAGAAAAGGCCGAGAACGATAAGTTCAAAGGCGCAGTGTCGAGTCGTGTCACAGGGAAGTACATCCCTTCATTTGCCGTGGCCGAAAAACTGGGCATGTCGGGACACGCATTGTCGAAAATCACGTCAAGTTTTATGGTTCTCTCTTCGGACAACCAGAAGACAAATTTGGGCCTTAGTCTCAAATTTGAGGCCAAGGCATTGAAAGTGATCGGGTATAGTCGCAAGAACGATCGGTATTGGGAGTTTAGCGACACGGCCATCGACCTCATCCGGGAGTACAAAGTACGTGTTAAAGCTACGTAGAGATCCGATCCAACTTGTGACAAAATAAACTCAGGAAAAATACCCTGAACTGTTCCGAAAGCTTGGCGGACCTGGTGACCGTATGTTCTTTCCTCCTTTCCAAAGTAAAGCTCATCCTTTGTTACGAACAGAAATGGCGAAGGCGTCCGAAGTATTTCCAGACAACCCTGACGCGAAGCTCAAAGAGGTGAAAGCTTGGTTGAACTCCAAAGGCGTCCGTGACCTCGAAGCCGTTTCTCTTTTCTGCGATCAGCTAGATAAGGTGGGTCACCGGGATTTTGCAAACTGGATTTTTCGATATGTTAAATTGATCTTTTAGGGAACGGTGTCGGAAATTGAGAAACTCGCTGACGAGTTCCGCGCGAACAAAACCTCGGATGGGATCAAGAAAGCCATCGTTAAAGGCATTCCGCGACAGGCTATACTTAAACCTTCACACACAGTTTATCGGTTGCAAAATCAGTCATTCGCTCTCGGTGACAGGGTTGTGATGGTGCAGGACTCCGGCAGTGTTCCGCTGGCTGTCAAAGGAGTCGTCATCGGTTTGAACACTAATACGATGGATGTTGTGTGGGATGTTCCGTTTTTGTCTGGGACGACCCTTGGTGACAGGTATGTTCGAAGATGAAAGCTATATTATGAACATTCTGACACGTCTACAGATGTTCGCCATACCGTGGTTCTCAAGTAGAGTTTAATACCTGCCTGAATCTCACTCGACCACAGTTTGTGACGTCCACGGATCCCAAAGCTGAGCACAAGTCACCGCAAAACCCCGCGTTCCGCCCACGCTTCGGCCCTCATCCGTCGATTCAACCGGCACAAGGTCAAGCACCAGCAGCAGGTTTCAGACCTGCTCCTAATAGGTAGGTCTTTCATGTTTTACCATGGAATACTCAAAAACTGAAAAGCCGTGGCAGGGGTGGACCACCCATGCGTATCATGACCAACCCGAACCGCGGTCGTGGAGGCTATCCAAACGGCCATCAAGTTTGGGTAAATGGGAACGCGAATGGTGGCCATCAACAGCACCCAGCTCAACCTCGACCTCAGGTAGATGGTACGAACAACCATGCACCAGCTCACCGTCAAGTAGACGGTCATACGACTCAGGGTGATCAGCCAATGCAAAACCGGCGGGGTCATCCAACAAGAGGTGCTGGGCCTCAAAACTCTACCACAGGAACGGCGAGAGGTGGCTTCTATCGGGGAAGAGGCGGGTTCACGCCTAATTTGGATCGCGGGCGCGGGAGTCATCCTGGCAGAGGCTTCCGGGGGCGGGGAGGACAAATTTCCTCCGTCGCGCCAGCATCATGAGTGAATACCATGAGAAATTGCTCACTTCTCCTTTCACTGGAGAATTGCTAGCAGCCCATCCTTAACCCAAACGTGTACCATGTAACGGAGTGCCTGATTTGTTCTTTTGGACTGTTCGATTATGTAATCAAATTGTTTCTCTACTGCAACCTTTTTGCAAATACGGAAGTGGCATAGTTTAGTATGGTATGTGCAACACGTTATGTTTAATCCATCCTTTAAAGTAGCCCGAAGCGGCGTGAGGACGTTATCGATCAACCCATCGTTCCAATCGACCTCAGACTCGCGCAAATCTTGCCTTCAAATTTTGAGCGACTCGGATGGCTAAACCGCTTTATTGGCCAGGACAATATTGTTTCTATCCCATTGGCAACACCTCGGCCGTATGTTTGACAAGGGATCTTGCTCCGGAAGATTCAGCAAAGATCCTCCTCCTAGGATGTGGAGATTCAAAAAATGTTTTGTACACGATCTTCTGCGAGCCACAAAACTGTATGTTCCATCCACGGCGATCATAAATCATGCCCGTTACCATCTGCCTCCCTATAGGTGATCGCTTACTCGACTTTACCTGCTGCGACTTCGATCCAGGGATTTTAGGTACGTGTGTATGCATCTCCTAGTGTGCGGTTCCGTTCATCATTCGCAGCCCGTAATGTGCTTCTGTTAACCATGGTTGCCGATCAACAGCTCTCCAATGCTGTCGTGTGGAATATATTCTTCCACATGTACCTAGACCGCGATTCACACAAACTGTTGGTTGAACATTGCAATAAGCTGATCGAACTCTCCGACACTCTGGAACATTGGAATGCGTCCCCATACGCACCTTTCATTAAAATGTGCACCGAGTACACATTAATTGAAATTCACCGTTACTGGATGCTCTACACCCAAATGCACAATTTGACACCTCGGCGAATCAAAGCGATGAAAAAGGGATTCACAGAACGAGCTAATGGGTCATCGTCGCATGTGGAGATTGTATTGACCTCGGCACGTTCTGCTGGCCCTCTCATGTGGAAGGCTATGGAGGTCTCTTCGGACCTGCACACCAAGTTTTGGAAGACCGGTACAACATTTCCCGATCCAAAACAGGCTGATCTCGCGACCATGCTCAACCCGACATTTGTCTATTGCTTAGGCGGGGAGGGCTGTTATGTCCAGCGAGGGATTGACCCAATGGCCCCGTTTCATCCCGCTCCCGTGTTCGGGAATACAACAAGCCCAGTCTCTGTCGCCGACTTCGTGAAGGCAGGAAATGCAGAGTTTGTCGATTGGTGCTCCGCTTTCCATGATGCCGTCACTTCACCCGCAAACAGTCTTCCCGTTATACGATTCTTTTTAGGTGAAGCCATCGCCGTGTGCTATGCTTTCCGAGAGTTTGAAATAACGGGGATAACCAATACTGACATACCCATCGCGCCGTGGAAAGGGCAGTTGATTCAACTCGCTAGAAATGAATACGCAAGCAAAGGTGCTCCCACCACATTCGATGTCATTGACACATCTAATCTGGATGACCACATTGGACTTCTGAATATTTTGATTGCGGTGACTCCACTTCTGCGAAGATTTGGCGTGCTTTATACAGAGTCTCTGTTGTACGGCGGTGAAGACGCAACGAAAGACGTTAAAAACCGACTGCCGGCAGACATAACGACCATCAGCCTCCTCATCGACCTATGCCCAGTTGACTATCTTTCAGGCTTCACCACACGATCGAACGCACACGAATTGTTAGGACAAAAGATTTTGAAGGGAAAATTGGGCCAATTTCACCAAGTTATGACTTGGAAGTCGCCAACATCCGGAGATGGCCTGGTTGCCCAGGACGGAGTGAAAAGCGGACCTCCCGTATTTGATCGACAGCAACTTGGGACACTGCTTTATGACATATACCACCAAATGTTCGAGCAGGAAAACCACAAGCACTTCCTTACTCTCAACGAGAGGAACTTGCCTAAAGCAATATCTATGTCAAACCTTGTTCATTACATGCGGGAGACCTTCGTAACACTTCTCAAACTTATCCGCGATAGGCTAGATTTCTCCAAGGAGCAATGGATGGATGTGATGCACAGGTTCTTTGACCACCATGATGCCGACAAGTCCATGGAAATGGACACTTTACATTATCATGACTTGTATGTTGAGCTGTACCGACATGGTGTGCACGAACTTCCCGTCTATCGTGCCGGCCTGCGGAAGACTTACCGGTTTTCGGATTGGGATACTGTTCCTCCTCTCGTGCGAATCATTCTGACCATTCCCCGTGATGACTTCACCAAAATCGCACGCTCGTTGAAAGAGGCTGGGACGCCAGCGTTACAGTGTGATATCCGAGGCAATATGAGGCATAACATCTTTACGGCGGTTCGGGTGGCCTTTGGACGTGTCGTACAGACAGGCACGAGGACAAATCCAAGGGTGCTTCTTGAGGAGGATCCGATCGGATGGGAAGGAACTTCGCCACTTATCGCGACTTTTACGGTGCCAGCAGGGATTCTGATAAATTACGGACCAGCAGAGAATATCAAAGTAGAGTTGTCAGTCAAACCCACGATTGGTACAATACGGGTCTTCAACAGCCTTAGGTTGTCCCCAACTTTATTCAGCGCTAGCTACATGGACGAATCTCTTGTCCATGTATTACCCGAACAGCCTTTACCCTCGAGACAACGCCAAGTTTTGTCACAGGAGTCACCAGCTGCGAACCTTGGCCTTTTCTCTCGGATCGGAAATTCCAATGCGCCGACGGTTGAGCTGGATGACGAATGTGAATTAGTTGCTTCGTTGACATCTACGCTGTACATTGAGGATGACGAAGTAAAGACGTTGTTTCAATCTGGGGCAATTCCAAATATCGAACAGGTGTCACCGTGTGTGATGAGAATTACTATTGGCTCTCGCAAACAGGACCTCATATATCCGTTCCCTGTGACAGGAAGCCAACATAGGGCTCGCCTTGCAAGGAAATCTCTGTACATTGGAGTACGTCCTGAAATGTGTTAATCGCGGTTTATTATGTTGATATTTACCTTTGCAGGTCATTGTCCCAATTTCCGAGCGACTGACACCTGATGGTATGAAGCTCAATCCGTTTGCTGTGGTCACAACGGAACGCTCTTTGAGGCCATGGAGTGTTCATAGACTCAACATCACTCGAATGCCGATTCTCGACACGACCTTGATTAAAGCACCAAAAGTGGACCACTGGCTGAATTCTCACATTTGTCTCATGATGTCTTCCCGCGAACGCTCTCTCAGAGAAAAACACAAGGATGATAATCTGATGTTGGTCAAGGACACGCTACTCAGCATTTTTGCCTACTCATCGGGCGTGAGGGGCGGACCTATTAAACGTCTTTTTGCTCTGGTGGACAACACTACGAAAAACACCGACACATCCATTTTCATCAGCGACCTGAGGTTTGACCTACATTCCCACACGATTATCTGTGACGGGTACGTGCTCTCGACCACCGACGAGCTCATGCCGAAGATCCACGGCCCTTTCTCCAAGCTCGAACTTGAGCGTCACATATGCCACTTGTCATTGTTTCACGACGAGTTAAAGGCGTGGAAGCAGCTGCTACCTGCATTCGTCGAGCGATGCCGAACATGGACCCATGGAGAGAACTGTGAATACAAGTCCCAAGGCAAAGTCCCGCTGACGGAGGTTAGAGACGAGGATCCCTTGTGCAGTTGTGGGAGGGGGAAAGATGCTGATGGCATGCGTAACGTGGCTTTGTGGAGTGAGTTGGCGCCATACGTTACGAGGATTGCGTTGTCGCCACTCTTCGCGGTATCATACCTGGAGAGCGTTGGACGAGACCCGGCGAGTCGAAGGTGCTCTGTATGCAGAGGGAAAGGTCAACCAAAGCTGATGACGTGCGGTGTATGCCATAAAGCACGGTACTGCTCGAGCGACTGTCAGAAGAAAGATTGGAAGGCGCACAAACCTCGATGCAAGCCTTCTAGTTGATCGACAACAATGACTGTCCTGCAGGCCTGGGGATATCTGCACGTCTAAAGTTTGAGTGTAAATGTCTTGTAAACTCATGTTTTGTTCCAACACGATCGAGATCATAAGATGCCTTCATGGTTATGCTGAATGAAATTTAAACCCAACAAAAAAATTGCTTTGAACCCGGCACTGCGTCTAAGGTGCTTAGGTAATCTGACATGCCACGCTCTTCTTGCGATCCATCAGAGAGGCAAGTGTAACGTTATGTTGATGTCTTTCAGGCAGTCGCATGGATAGGGGTGACCAAGAAAATCTGATAACGTATCCCATCGCGGCGAGAATATGCCAGTGCATGCGGCTTGCGTCTTACCTTCACGTCATCACCTCCGGTGCTTGAGAGATGGCTAAGCCTCTTTATTGGCCGGGAAAGTACTTCTTCTACCCCATAGGCAACACTTCAGCCGTGTGCTTGACGAGAGATCTTTCTCCTGAGGAGTCAGCAAGTATTCTTCTACTAGAATGCGGAGATCCCAGGAGCGTTCTGTACACCATCTTTTGCGAGCCTCAGAATGGTATATTTCATTTTAAAAAAAACCTCGCTCATTTGCAGTAATTATTCACTGAAGTTGCTGACAGGGGAGCGCCAGCTCGACTTTACTTGCTGCGATATTGATCCAGCCATATTAGGTACGAGAGTCGTCCTCAACACCGGCATTGCAGTTCCAACGCTCATCAACAGCCCGCAATGTGCTGCTTTTAACTATGATTGCCGCTGAACAACCCAGCAAGGTCCTGTGGAATATTTTTTTCCATATGTACCTAGACAAGGATACGCACTCGTTGTTGATTGAGCACTGCAAGATGCTCATCGGCTTTTCCCTCAACCTCGAGTGTTGGAACCGCTCCCCGTATGCGACGTTCATCAAAATGTGCACTGAGTACACATTGTCAGAACTTCGGCGCCACTGGTTGCTCTATATTGACATGCATAATCTGCCTCACGAACGAATCAAAACCATCCGTGACACATTCACTCAGAATTCCCAGGGAATCTGGCAGGGAAAATCTGCGTCTACCGCCTTTCGCTCCGCAGGTCCTTTGATCATGAAGTCTCCGCAAGTGGAGCAGGTCTGTGCGGACCAGTTCAAAAAATATTGGAGGACAGGCACAACCTTTTCCGATCGGAAGCAGATTGCCCTCGCCACGTTGCTCAACCCAACTTTCGTTTATACTCTGGCCGGGGAAGGCTTTAATGTCCACTACGGAACCGATCCAATGATTCCGTTTCATCTGGCTGTCGTTTTCGCCAAGGCCCACGGCGCAGTCTCTGTTGCAGATTACGTGAAAGCTGGTATCACTCAGTTCAACGAGTGGTGCTCGGCGTTTTGTACTTCGACCCCCCGTCTGGTGTTAATATCCCCATCATTCGGTTTTTTGCAGGTGAAGCAACTGCTGTGTGCCGTGCTCTTCACGGTTTCGAAATGACCGGTGCGCTCAGTTCTGACGTACCAGTCGCTCAGTGGAAAGTACAGTTAATTCAGCTCAGTAAGGATGAATATACGTCTAACCATGCCCCTGCGGTCTTCAATGTCATCGATACCTCCAACCTTAATGACCACATCGGACTTTTGAATGTTTTGATTGCCTCGATCCCTCTGCTGTTAAGATCTCCGCGGTCCGGTGTGCTCTATACCGAGTCCTTACTGTTCCGTGGGGAAGATGCGACGAAGGAGTTCACAGAACTTTTGCATGCAGACATTACGACCATCAGCATTCTCTTCGATCTATGCCCCGTTGATTATCTGTCAAGGTTCACGTCGCGATCAAACATACATGAACTGATGTATTACCAGGCAGCGAAGGGACAAGTCTCTCAGTTTCACCACGTAACAGCGTGGAAGTCGCCGACCTCTGGAGACTTCAACGCTTCCTTGGATTGGGGGCAACGTAGACCTCCTGTGTTTGAACCATATCAACTAGGGAGTTTACTTTATGATATATACCATCAAACATTTGAACAGGAGGACAGCTCAAAGTTCTATGCTGTCAACCAGAGGAACATCAGCAAGGCAATATCTCACTCCGATAGTATCCACTACATGCGCGAGAGCTTTGTATTACTTCTCAAACTTGTCCGCGATCGACTGGCTATTACGAAGGATAAGTGGAAAGGAGTTATGGACCGGTTCTTTAACCTCAGACTTACAGACACATCTATGCCTATGGACCGCAACAACACCCAAGAGTTGCTCGCACAGATGCATCGACATGGGATTTACACCAATCTTCTTTGTGACCCTAGCCATCCTGGCCCAAAGATTGGCAGATTTTCAGGCTGGGATATTGTTCCTCCTCTCGTTCGGATCATTTTGACCATTCCTCGGGAGGATTTCACGGGAATGGCAAACGTGCTGAAACAGTCAGGTACTCCTGTATTGGAGTGTCATCTCCTAGGTTCCTTGTCGCATAATATGTACAGGGCTATCCATGTCGCTTTCGGACGTGTAATTCATACTGGCACGAAGACTCACCCGTGTATGATATTCGAAGAGGATCGTGATGGATGGAGAGGGGACTCGCCGCTTGTCGTATCATTCACTGTACCATCCAGAAGTTTGACGGATATTGAGCCGCCTAAAAATCTCAAACTATCACTTGGAGTTGGGAGTACACCCAATTCAACTCGTCTCGTCCCGAAACTTGGCCTATCTCTCCATCTCTTCACCGCGAATTTAATGGATGAATCTCTGGTGCACGTCCTCCCCGAACCACCTTTACCTACCACAAAACCTCGGACTTCACCACCGACGTCTCGGTCAGCCACTAGTCTATTGGCTGAGATCGGAAGTTCTGGCGCTGCTGTCGTTACTTTGGATGACGAATGCGAGTTAGTTGCTTCCATGTCCTCAACAGTTTTCATTGAGGACGAGGCAGCCAAACTTATGTTTGGATCTGGCATTACACCGAATGTTGCACAGGTGTCGCCATGTGTGATGAGGATCACAGTTGGCTCTCGCAGGCAGGATATAATACATCCTTTCCCCGTGGTAGGAAGCATGCACAAACTGCGACTCGCTAGGAAGTCATTGTACGTTGAGGTGTGCATTGATATGTATGGCAAATCGAACGTAACTAAATGCATTGACCTTGTAGGTCATTGTCCCGGTCTCTGGGCCGTTTACGCCTGAGGGCATGAATCTGAACCGATTTGCAGTAGTCGGGGTGGCTAAGTTTTTCTGCCCGTGGAGTATTCATTGAGTCAACTTGTCTCGCATGCCAGTTCTTGATATTAGCGCGGCTATGACAAGCAAATGGCTCGATCCCCACGTCAGTTCCATGATGTCCTCCCGCGAACGTTCCCTCAGGAAGAAACAGAAGGAGGACGTATTGATGTTTGTGAAAGACACACTATTCAGTATTTTCGTCCGTTCTTCTGGCATTAGGGATGGACCTGCGCGACGCCTTTTCGCATTGCGCGACACAGCAACGAATAACTGCGACACCATCATCTTCATCAGCGATCTGAGGTTTGACCTCCAATGCCACACCATGATCTGTGACGGATTTGTGCTCCCACTCACTCGCGGGCTCCTGTTGAGGATCCAGAGCGACTTTGCCAAGCTCATGGACAAGGGGGATATGGTCAACCTGCCAGCGCGCAAAGGTGAAATGGAAGCATTGAAGCAGCTGCTTCCTGCGCTCGCCGAACGATGTCGGTCCTGGAAACACGGGGAAAATTGCGAGTACGAGTCTCAAGGGAAAATACCATTAGCAGAAGCGATGGAGGAGAACCCGCTGTGCAGTTGTGGTAGGGGCAAAGACGTCGAGGGAATGTCTAAAGTCGCTTTGTGGAGCAAGCTGGCACCGTACGTGACAAGGATCGCGTTATCTCCTCTTTTCTCGGTGTCATACTTGGAGAGTGTGGTACGCGACCCGGCGAGCCGCAGGTGCTCGGTATGCAGAGGGAAAGGCCAGCCAAAGCTGATGACATCCAGCGTGTGCCATAAAGCGCGATACTGCTCGAGCGCCTGTCAAAAGAAAGATTGGAAGGAGCACAAACCTCGATGCAAGCCTTGATTTGCTTTCTGGAAAGACCCTACTGTACTAAAGCCTGGAGGCTCGAGCTCATTTGAATCGGATCTGCAAACCCAGAAAAAAACCTGTACATTTCTGGGAGTCGTCAAAGAAGTCCCCGCGCATGTATTGTATATAATGGTATGATCTTCGTGCAAGCTAGCAGTTCCGAGCCACAGTAATGCGGTAACATATAAGCGCAAATTCCGCTTAGGTAATATACTGTTTCTTATTTTGTCGACCATGGCTGAAATTCACGATGACTTTGACACCATCCTCATTCTAGACTTCGGTTCTCAGGTATGATTATCAACTATTTCTCTTGTTGTGGTACGTCTAAAAATCCACAAGTATAGCCACTTAATCACGAGGAGATGTCGTGAACATAATGTATATGCTGAGCTGCTTCCATGTACTCAGAAAATCAAAGACCTCAAGTGGAAGCCGAAGGGTAAGGGTTTAAATGTATTTTACGGATTAGAACCTCAAAAGGCTGCTACAGGTATCATTCTGTCTGGATCCCCTTACTCTGTTTACGACAACGACGCGCCACACGTCGATCCTGAAGTTTTCTCTCTCGACGTCCCTATTCTTGGGATATGTTATGGATTACAAGTAAGCACAACATTCTTTCGCGTCTTTTCAGTATTTAATCAAGCTCGGTGAATAGGAAATGGCGTGGAACATGAAAGGAACGGTAGCGAAGTGCGACCACCGCGAATACGGTTTCGCGCAGCTCCACCTGACGAAAGGGAGCTCGACGAACGCTGCTGTCGGAGCTCTGTTCGAAGGATTGGATCAGGAGATGCAGGTGTGTGCGCGTTGGCTTTCGATAATCAAACTTCCTTTCACGGTTTTAGCTGCTCGTTCAATAGGTCTGGATGTCTCATGGCGACCAGCTTTCTGCGATGCCGCAGGAGTTCCATGTCGTCGGAACGACTTCATCTGCGCCATTCGCTGCTATCGCGCACGATACGAAGCCGATGTATGGAATCCAGTTCCATCCGGAAGTGACGCATTCGCCCAACGGTAAGGCTATCATCGGGAACTTCATTCTGCGAGTTTGTCAGTGTAAACCCAATTGGACTATGGTGGGCCATTTTTCATCGTGGTTTCGCGGCATTCCGATTTATTTGGAACAGGAAGAATTCATTGGAAAGGAAATCAAGCGGATTAAGGAAATATGTGGACCGACGGGACGCGTTATCGGCGCAGTCAGTGGTGGCGTTGACAGCACGGTTGCTGCGAAGCTCATGCATGAAGCGATCGGGGACCGGTGAGTCATCTATTACGCTGACAACACTGCTTTCGCGAAATTGATGATCTGGCACAGATTCCACGCGATCATGGTGGACAACGGTGTGCTGCGTCTGAACGAAGGCCAAACCGTATACGAGCGACTGAACAAGGACCTCGGCGTGAACCTCACCCTCGTCGACGCGTCCGAGCTTTTCCTGTCGCGCCTGGAAGGCGTCGAAGACCCCGAGCAGAAACGGAGGATCATCGGGAACACGTTCATTAATGTCTTTGAAGAAGAGGCGTTGAAGATCGAAGCGCTTGCTGAGATGGAGGCGGAGAAGGGGGGTGATAGGAAGGGGAAGATTGAGTGGTTGTTGCAGGGGACACTTTACCCGGATGTCATCGAGAGCATCAGCTTCAAAGGGCCGAGTGCGACGATCAAGACGCATCATAATGTTGGTGGGCTTCTGAAGGATATGAAACTGAAACTTATCGAGCCGCTGCGGGAGCTTTTCAAAGGTGGGTATTGTGGTTGCTACGTTTGAGAATTGTGTTCAATAACGCATATGGTCTGCAGATGAAGTTCGCGCATTGGGGCGCCTGCTTTCGATACCTACTCATCTCGTCCAGAGGCATCCATTTCCCGGTCCAGGACTTGCTATACGTATTTTAGGTCCTGTCACGCGCGAGCAAGTGAAAATCCTGCAAAAGGCGGACAGCATATATATCGAGGAGATTCGTAATGCCGGGCTTTACGATCAAATCAGTCAGGCTTTCGCGGTCCTTCTGCCCGTCAAGGCGGTAGGTGTGATGGGGGACAAGCGCACATGTGAGCAGGCAAGTATAATAAATGTCCATCTGTCCACTGTCTGTCGCGACTAATGAGCATCAATGTTGTGTTGCAGGTAATTGCCCTGAGGGCGGTGCAATCTGAAGATTTTATGACGGCAGACTGGTGAGTTATGTTGTTCACACACTGCGGACTTCCGCGCTGACTTTTGGTGTGATGATAGGTTTGTGTTCCCAGCACCGGTGCTGCGAAAAATATCGTCCAGGATCACGAATGAGGTTGAAGGTATCAACCGCGTAACTTACGACATTTCTTCGAAACCTCCTGCCGTGAGTGTATCCCCAGCCTTACCCGTGATTGTTTCGTCTAAATCACTGCCATCAGACTGTCGAATGGCTATAGCTGCTTGTCGACTACGATTTGCGTAATTTTCCATAGATGTCTTGTATAGAGATGTAGAAAAGTGTCAACTTGAAATCAGTTGAATAAATTGTAAAGTGCCGATCGGCATCAGTAATTGATGTCTTTGCCTGGTCTTTGCCCGCGTTATCCCGTAAAGGCTAACTTCAGACATACAATTGCGCGTCGCGTCTCTCGTTCCCGACGACGACGACGAGGCTGACAATCGACTTGTACATTATATATCCCGTCGAGCTCGCTCAGCATCTCCAGGCTCTGGCAGCGACCACGGCTCGCATTCGGCCATCTTTGTCCGCGTTCGAACAGGGGTCACGGTGAACAGACTCTGCACAATTTCACGCTCTGGTGCGAACGACAAGCGCACATTTTATGGAGTCTTCGTCTCTACTTGTTTTCTACAGTTGAAGTGAACTTCGAGTCAAGAAAATGCCTTCTCGACGTGTCCAACCGTCAAATACTTCCGTAGCCTTGAGCGCGCAAGCTCAACAAGCCCCCACCGGGACCAAACCATCTCCTTCATTGCCGACAATCACTCGTTCTACTTCACCCTCTGGCCTTTCTAGCTTCTTTTCAAAGCCATCCAAATGGTTTGCGCGTAACACCGCAGCACCGCGCCCACCGTTACCCGAATCGCGACGTAGTTCAAGTTCAGTCAACTCGCAGAGAAAGCAAACTATCTCGGGCCCTACGGATCCCAGACCAATTGAAGCTGGCCCTGAAAAGGAGGGCAAGCTGGGAGGAGGCTCTGGTCTGGCCAGCAGGTAAGTGGTTGTATCGTTGTGAATTTGAGTTGTTTTAAAATGGAACCTTGACAGATCCGTCGTCGATTTGTCCCTGGCTCGCTCAAGCACCAACCTCAATTCACTAGACATACCACGACAGCATAATCTAGGGGACTTGCGCAGCATATCACGCAAAGGCTGGTCGAGATCCGCAGACAATCTTACATCCATACCATCGCCAAGTCTCTCTATCACGACTTCGTTCGCCGATGAACAGAAGGCCAAGATTGAGCAGTATCGTTCTGGAAATTCTCCTGGAACGCCTCAGTCGACTCATCAAGCCTACCCATTTCCTACAATTGCAGCCTCTCCGTCGACTCCCGTCAATTCAGAACCTTCATTTACAATTCCGCAGCATGTTCACTCTCGTTCCGTATCACATACCCCCAACCCTGTATCCAATAGCCGGTTAGCACCTCCAAGTCCACAGCAAGCATTCCGTAAGCGATCAGGAGATTTCGAACGCGTCAGGGAAAAGTCGGCCGGTGCAAGCAGTACAAGCAAAGGCGGCGCATTTTCATTTGCCTTCGGCGGCGCTTCGGCTGCGAAGCCGTGTCCCGCTCCAAGCGCAGGCGTTCCTTCCATAGTAGAACCTGCCACTTCGCTTTCCGAGGACGAGTCCAAGCGGGCTTCCCAGATTGTCCACCGCGCCGGGTTTGTCAATCGTCTACTCACATTTTCACCGGAATCTCCACATCTGTCCTCTTCAAAGAATTGGAAACCTTTCAAGCTCATTTTGAAAGGCTCAAAGCTCTACTTCTATAAGCCACCAAGCGATAAGTCGAGTGCAATCAAAGAATTATTCCCCTCAGGACTGGTCACCGTGCTGGAGGACGCTTTGGAACAAGAAGACTCTGACACACCTGAAACTACGCGTCGGAGGGACCGCGATGAGGCGAAGAAGAAGCGAGCGTTTTGGGGACGAAGGACACACCCTGAACTTATCGTCGCTGATGGCAGGATTGTAAAGGGGGCGTTTGAAGCCATGGTACACGAGTTGGTCTTTGGGACAACGTTCCGCGTCTTAGACGACTGCTCGTCCGTCGATTTAAAAGTCGAAGCCAGTCCCGAATGGCAGCTCTTCGCTTCCTCCGTCCTCCTGTCCTTACCACACATCGCCGATCGCGTCAAATTCGAGGCTGAGTTTATCAGATGCGCGAGTTACCTCGTCACCGGTGCTGAGGAGACCAAACAAGATGTCGAGCGTGCGCGGCTCAATTGGCTCACCGCGGAGTACGTCAACTTCCACGGACAACCTGCGAATCCGGTAGCCTGGGAGGCGTTTCGGAGTGACATATTGCCGTCCTTTGAGCCCGCCAACGCACCGTCATTGCCTGCGCCGTCGGCATCGACGAAGGTAATCTATCTGGACTCTCCGGACTTGGGAACGTTTTCACCGCGGCCGACCGACGCATACAAGATGCCGACGTTTTCATCCGCCTTTGGCCCTCTTCCTGGGTCACTCACGTCTTTCCCATCGTCACCTGCTCGATCTGTCAAGGTAGGTTCTCGTGGCCGTATATGGCATATGCTCGACCAGGAAGGTTTCACGCGTGACGTCTTCCTGCGCCTTGACGTCGATGCTGCCGTTCAGAGTCTTCTTCGCCATCATCGCTCCATCCTCGAATCTTCATCCGGGAGCTTCCTCGCCAAAGTTATCCTCAGCGATGGACCCGAGTCGCAGTTGACAGAGTTCTTCGGGAGCGACGAGAACCCGCATTGGTTGACGCGTCTCGTTGTCGTCCAGATTCTGGGTCCGGGATCAAACACTAGTGGCTCGCGAGGAGACGACGCAGACGAACGTGCGGCACGCAGCTCACCTACGCACACTCGATCAGAAGTCATCAGCAAGTGGGCTAAGATAGGCGAACAGTGCCGGCTCTCAGGGGACGAATGTTCATGGCGCGTCATCATGGCGGCATTGTGTTCGAAGCCTATCGCCCGTCTGGAGAAGGCGTGGAAGAGAGTTGATACCCAATGTCTTTCTATCATTCGGTCATGGGTGTATGGGGCACAGGACGGTGAGAAGGCGACTGTCAAGGAACCCCGCACAACGCCATGGGCAGGCGACGCGCGCCATAAGGCTGCCGCTTTGCTCTCCCGCGTGTATGATGCTCAAAGCGCGGAGTGGAGTTATGCGCCAATGGAGGATTTGAAACATATCTATGACACGTCAAGGTCTCCGTTCGTCGCTTGCGTAACGAACCTTCATATGCACGACTCTGTTGATGAGGAAGATCTTGCTCGTTTGAAGCAATTGTGGTATGATTCTTCAGCCGCGCCAGCTCCGAAAAACACTCTGTACGTCCATCTCATATCGTATCATGTCTTACGTTGTTCACGAAATCGTGACAGCATCGACCAGTACATGTCATTGTCTTTTGCAGCTGAGTCCCGAAGAAAGGGACGTTTCGCACCCTATTACTGGACTCGGCAGGCCGGGTCTCAAGGCATCCAATCCCTCATTCCTTTAGCCTTTCCTGAACCGCTCCCAACTATAACACTAATTGATCGTTCGCAAATTCTCCGAACGAAGAAACTATCTTTGGAAAATACCCCTATGACGACTGACGTGCACATGTCCCGAATCCTGGAGTTGAAGACAACTTTGGAGTCGAAGGGCAATCTTAATGGTGGTTCTCCGTCGAAACCTCGCCTTCGCGGGTCTGGAGGATTAGAATTGGGAGGGACGATTTTACCGGTTTTTGATGGCGAGTTGTTGTTACTTGTACAACCTGGTTCGGAGTCGGCGTCCAGGCCTGTCAGCACCGTCGATCCAGACAACAACAACTCGCCAAGCCGGACACCATCGATTCGTGTGAAGACTGCCGCTGCACGACTGGAGCGGAAGACGAGCAAGGCTCGAAGGTCATCGTTACCGTCGATCTCTCAGCGGGCCGTCATGCCCATCACGGAGTCGTCCACGGAGCCTCCCCTGCGCGTTGTCGTCCAAGCTGGGACTTTGGACGCTCTTGTGCAGTTGCTCGTTCACGGTCTTGAAGGCGTCACTGTTTCTGTGGCAGATGATAATGGTGAAATGGCCCTTCGTGATGGGAATACTAGAAGTGTCAAGGTCGACCGAGGGGAGTTTGCTGGGATCTGGTGGAACGTGTTTCGAAGCTTTGTTTCTCCGCTTGTTTTCTTCGAAGTAAGTGCTCACCCCCAGCGATGGTGCTGAGAACAACAATTGATAACCTTTGTTCAGCTCTTGCGAAAGCAATACTTGGGCGCGAGTATGACACGCCAATCTGCCTCACCTCATGACTTGCATCAAGGCGTTCGGCGACGGTTAGATGTAATTGAAACGATGAGCGAGTGGATCAGCCAAGGCGGAGGTGCACAGGATGCTTTGGACGACATCGAACTCTTCGCGAGCCTGAAGTCTTTTCTCTCTCATTCAGACCAGCCTTCTGCGTTACCACAAGACGATGAACTCAAGAAGTCTCTCGAGAATCTTGAGTCTGCACGTGAGACGCTTCTGGGGACATTCCTTTCTGCCACGATGAGACCGCAGATAAACTTCTCTCCAGTCCGTGGATCAGTGAACGGAGTAACCGATCGAAATTATGGAACCACTCCACCATCCGTAGACAATGCCAACCCGTTAGAATTTGTCAATAATCTGGATGCACTGGCAGTCGCTGCCTTCCGTAATGTTGTTCAAGATGTGAGCCGCTTTTACCACAACCATTTACGTTTATCTGAGCCGCCCTTGATAGGATCTCTTCGTTACTGCAGACCTGCTCGAAGTCCAAACTGCGGATCGGACAGGATGGTACCTCTCTCGTGAACCGCTGTCGGCATCGGAAGAGGTCCACATACAGACAATGTACACACATATATCGGAGGTCGAACCGACGCCACTTGTAGGGGAGTTATCGAGCGACTCTCTGTATCGCCTACTGCCACCTGGCGTCCGTAGCCTCATTCGCGCTCACAACATTCTTCGGAAATGGGCGATTTCCAAGATCGTTGCTCCTAATTTAGGCCTCCCTGTTCGGCAAGCGAGAATGGAACTGTACCTTCAAGCTATTGAAGTCTGCCGCTTACGGAGCTCTGATTCGTCTATGGCGCATCTAAATCCTGTTGATCGGCCCTGCCTTCGCTCATTTGTGGAAGCACTGTTGACGTCGGTAGTGTTAAGCCCCGAGAGCAGACTATTTTATCGCGCTTGGCAGAATGTTGCTGCTACACGAGGTGCATCTGCAGACTCGCTCTCGTCAATCTTGTCACGACCAACGATTCAAGAACTCCCGTCGACAGACCGTCTAACCGTGGATCCAGCCTGGCTACTCGAACGTATGCTGGAAGTTGTCAGTCTACCTGACGTGCTTGAATCTACGTCAGTTTCCCCAGTGAACCTTGTCAACTTCGAAAAGCGGAGGTAATGTGATGGGTTCGCAGTAAGAAGACCTCGATACTTATCACCTCTTTAGGAACTTGTGCAATTTGATCCTAAACTCATCTTCGTTCACCGCACCACGCGCGAGCCATCAACGTCGTGAGATGGACCGCTGTGATTTCGAGCGCTTGAATAGCATTGAGCGTGAAGCATCAGAGATCCAGCTTGATTTCCGGGCTATCCGCGACGACGCTCATCGAGAGTCCTACGCGTTCGGACCACAGTCCACTCCAAATAACAAGAGGAACTTACGGCCATTCCAGAGGCACGTGTTGGCTCAGCAAGAGAAGTTGAAGCGGGACAAGAACATTCGCGACCGATTGGTGAAGGAAAAACGACTGGAACAGCAGAAGCATGACCGACGCGAGGAAGATATCAATCGAGCAATGGAGACTCGAAAGTATGCTCAAGCTGCTCACAAGCAACATCGTAGCAAACGTAGCATGTCGGCATTCTTCCGGGTAATGAGGCCCATTTCAACGGCGCTTTCTTCGGACAGCATCGGTTCATCTACGCAGAAACGCAATGCGGCCGAACTGGACTTCACTCCCACTCAGCAACCCGCGTTGGCTTTGAGTCTGGTGGATGCTCGTGTTGCTCAATTCATCAACAATGAGCGCTCGTATACCTTCCAATTGGACACGGAAGACGGAGGACATTACTTGCTTCAAGCAGCCTCAAAGGCGGAAATGAACAAGTGGATTACTGCCATTCATAGCACCGTCAAATCATATGCGCAGCGGCGGCTCACATATATTGATGATTCTCCAAAGCCTCAGTTATCGGACCACATCCATTCAAGACCTAAGACGGCTTCACGGGATCCTGTGGCTGGTACGTCGTATTTTGGGGCTCATGATATTTAGCTAATTGTATAATAGTCTTTGGCGTTGATCTAACATTCCTCGTCAGTCGAGAGGCTGGTGGTGGAGAAATCCCAGTTGGAGCCGTGCCTCGTGTGCTAGAGCTTTGCCTCTCTGAGATTGAAGCCAGAGGCCTGGAGGAAGTTGGCATTTGTACGTGCACATGCCACCGAACTTGTTCTGTCTCCTAATCATTTTCTAGATCGTGTCGCAGGAGCAACTACGGAGGTCGCCGCATTACGCGAGTCATTCAACAACGGTATGTTTTAGTACATCGGTGTTCGCCAACAATCTAACCGGATTGATATTTAAGGTAAACTAACGATTGATGACACGACGGATATTCATGCTGTCGGTGACTGCGTGAAGTATTGGTTGCGAACATTACCCGAGCCTCTGTTCCCCGAGGTGTACTACAATGATATCATCGATGCAACTAGTCAGTGTATTTGTGGACTGCACTAGAACGAGCGCTCATCGGATCGTAGGTATTATTGATCTTGATCACCGTCTGAGCAAGATTCGGGACGTAGTTCATTCTCTCCCCAGAGCCCACTACAACGTGCTCAAGCGGCTAATGGAGCACCTGGACAGGTTAGTTACAATTGTAATCCATCGTTGCAGAGCTAACTAGTGACTCCCCAGGGTCGCCGACTTCGAAGAGAAGAACCACATGACGCCTGGTAACATTGCCGTGGTGTTCAGCCCCAACTTGCTACGAGCACCCCACAATAATTTTGGTGTGATTATGAAAAACATGGGCCTGACTCATGTCCTCACAAAGGCACTAATCACACACGTACGTCTGTACCACTTCTGTTTCATCACGTCACGTAACCCATATCGTCAGTTGCACGTTATATTTGGAGAAACGGAGGGTGATCCCGAGAATGAAGACGATGAAGATGAGGATGGAGATGTCGAAGGTGAACCAGAGATTGAAGAAGACGTCGACACACCCATCGCAGATCCCTATGATGACGGGGATGCCCTTTTGCTCAGAGGCACAAACCATACACCACCAGAAATTATTTTATCATCGTAATAGGCCCTTATGCGCATATCTTTCGACTTCATGGGACTCTACCTTGTGAACCCTGTATTTCATGCATAATTCTTTTTTTCCCGTTAATTGGCATATGCCGTTAAAAATCATGATACATGAGCTGACGTAAACTTCTGGATGCCACCACTCAACGTTGCACTCAACGTTGCACTCAACGAACAGTGGAATTCTTTCCGGCGAACTCTTCGACGTCCCCGGACAATAGTCCACCCTGTGCATACCCTACCCTCAGAGCTGATCGCGGAGATATTCATCTTTTGTCTGTGTCAGGACGGCGAGAACCTTCCGCGACCGTCTATTCGAACACCACCATTATCTCTGGCACGCGTGTGTTCGGCGTGGCGCACAGTTGCACTCTCAGTTCCAGAGTTGTGGGCTAGCGTTGTTATCGGGACCTGGCGCTCTGTGAGGGACGAGGAAACCGAGGCAAAAGCTCTCACAGAATGGCTTAAACGATCTGGATCCTATCCATTGACTTTGAAGCTTGTGGATAGTGACGTCGATATCAACAAATTTCGTCCCATAGATTGCAAAGGTCGAGTTCTGCAAACAATACTCCCTCATGCACACCGGTGGAAAAGTGTTACTGTTTTGGCTCCTACAAAATGCCGATGTTACTTCGAAATCCATGCAACTCTCACAACGCCGGGGTTCACACCATTGCTGGAGGAATTCCGATTCCTCTTTATAAGTAATAACCCACTCGATACACGGGTATCCTTGTGGTTCACATTTGTGTCCGCACCACAAATGAAAAGCCTTTACTTGGTTGGACAACGGAACTGCCAATTCCGCCTTTCCCCCCTTCAGAATATCGGGCAGTTGCGCGAATTACATTTGTACTCCGTCCCTTCCATCTCAGAGTGTTACAATATACTGGACCACTGCCAGCTCCTGGAGATATTGGATGTTCTTTTTGAAGCAGTTGATAATACGCCCCCTCATACGAACACCAATTTCGCACCGATCTTGTTACGCTCCTTGCGCGTTTTCACTTTGGCGATATTCAATTTGGATGCTACGCCTGTTCTCGATAAACTTTGTCTACCTTCACTGTTACATTTTGACGTACATCTGTCCAAGTACGTGAACACATCCCATGAATGTATATCAAGACTGCTCCATCGATCGCAGTCACCACTTCAGACATTGAAGATCACAGGAGGCGATTTTTACGGTAACGACGCGGACATAATCAGCTGTCTACGCGCCGCCCCGAACCTAGATTTCCTCGCTGGGGATGATTCGATTTTTTGTCTCGCCGTAGTCGAATCTCTTCGTGTCTCCGCAAATGGCGACACCCACCTTTGTCCCCGGCTTCGGACCATAGAGATCATAGGTTTTTGGAGAGGAACTCACGTGGATCTGGCGGTTTTGGCTCCCATTGTGGTGTCGCGAAGCAACATGGCGAGAAACGAGATGTCAAGTGTTGGCTGTGCTTGGCCAATCGAAGTTCGCATTCCCCAAGGCGATATCAGACATGTGTTATCACATCCTGGCATGTCTGAATGTATTAAAAATGGTATGTCAGTCAAGGAGGTTTACCCCACGCATCGTTCTGATGATTGGTGGAATCACGGTGAGTAGACTGACAAGGGAAGGGCATCATACATTACGAAGCTAATATTTCCCAATAAAAGCACCCGAGGAGCCATTCCGGAGCAACCCACTGGCACTGCTAATGGGAGAAAGTGGCCGATACCTTTAGTCCACGGCATATTGGCTTCCGTCAACGCCTATCGATTCACCAGCACTTTCGCTGGCAGGCGTTTTTAGTGTGGTGCGCAATAGCTCTCTATTCCGGAGTTCTATCGTCGTAATCGGGACCTGCCGCTCACCGAGGAGTGATGACGCTCTAGTGAAGGCTCTCATAGCATCACTTAAACGGCTGGGCTTTCAGCCATGGACTCTTATTCTTGTGGAATGAGATATAAATAACCATTAGCCTGCATAAGGCCAAAAAGCAATACTATTAATTTATGCACCGCAATTGGAAAAAACTCAACGGTCGTTCCAATTGAGCGCACGATACTCACCATTGGTGCTGCAAAGCTTCCGAACAATACAGAAGATCAGTGATTGAGAACTAAATGAGTTGGCAATCCCCGCTCAGCCTGTGAAGCGACGCCAAACCACTTTCTTTCCCCGATTCTAAGTACTCATCACAGAGGTAATGACAGCGCAGATTAATCTACAAATAGCAGAAGATTGGAATTACAGACATGCGTGGTATACACATTGCGATTTGGTATAACGTGCAAAGCATCTATCCGTGGCGGAACTGTATGATCCGGGTGTCTAATGAACCTAGGATTCAATGCGTCTCTAATTAACGAGAAATCCGACAACGCAAGCGTCGAGCATGTATTCGACATTAACCCATGCATGCGTCAAACCTGTTTCCACGAATGAGAATCAAGGTCAATGCCGATCACAATGGGAGATGCACACCAAATAATTTAGTTCCATCTCTACCCGCCACTCGCATGAGTTCTTTCTCGCCGCCTGGATGGAAAGGCATGTATGGGGTGATATTGTACACTCTACCATTGATCGCCGTCCACGCGTCGTCACGTTTATTGTGTTCCTTCAGCATAGATGAAGTGACACGGAGAAGATTCTCGACGCCCTTGAAATATCAATATTAGACAATAATATGAAGAATAAACGAATAAGAGTGTTACCCTTAAATCGGCACCTGATGACTTCAGAGCTGCCCAATCCAGTGGTCCGAAGCCAGGCGCGAGAGCGACCTTCTCACGCCGCTTAGAGACCTTTACTGGAGGTTTGGTAGTTGAAGGTGGAAGCTGCAATGTCGCGCCGCCGGATGCCGTTGGTTGAGGAGCTCCAGGAACGCGCAGTGCTTTCGATGGCAGAGGTGGCGGAGGCATGAGACTGGAATCTAATAGCATTCCAGGTAATCCAAGGGTCCCAGAAGAGTTCTGTGCTGAAGATGACATGCGCTGTGCGCTGGAAAGGGCAGGAAACGCTGGTGGTTCATCATTCTCTTCTCCATCTTCGGATGCTGAATCCTCATGGTCAGATGGGGGAGGTGAAATGTTGAGCAAAATGTTTGGCTCTTCTTGCACTACTGGAGTGACCCCATAGATCCAATTGCGAAGATAGCTGGTCATTCGAGGAGGTGAGGGCAGTGAGCAAGTCTAGATGTCACGTTCACGTCACATCCCCATTGGAACTTGTCTTTCGAAACACTGGTCTCTCCGACGAACGGCGCACACTCGCATAAATATCTACACAGATCTCCATTTGATGCATATTGTGTTGACAGAAGAATGAAAGAACTCCTTTCTCCAGTCGAAAAGCTTCCAGCTGAGTTCCTCATGGACATTTTTCTGCGATGTGTTTCAAAGGACATTTTTTCGCCTTTCCGTGTCTCTGGGGTACCCCTTTCGGTCATTAGCACTTGCAGAACTTGGAGAACTATTGGAATTGGAACTCCACGCCTTTGGGCAGCCCTACAGGTGGATATTGGACGGGTTTGCGGCGCGAATGACGAAGAACCTAACGACCTCAGCGTACTTGACGTCTGGCTCGCAAGGTCATGCCAACTTCCTCTGTCGGTGAATATCGTACACGGTGAAGCGCGATCGAGTTGCTCTGGAATCGGTGCTTCTATGGTCGCGCGTCACTCCCACAGATGGAAGTCGATACGGCTCAGCGTTCCTAAAGACTGCGCATACATCCCGACTTTCCAGGACGCGTTTCTGGGTGCTCCGAATCTCCAGGAACTGCGTATTTTAGCATTCGAATAACGGTGCCCAACCAATATCATTATGGAACCATCCTCTCCTATGCCTTCAATTTTCAACGCCTTTTAAGCAACTCACCGTTTGGGACATTGGTCAAGCTGCCGACTATTGTCCTGTCGAACTATTCACAGAAACTGCACTTCCCTTGCGCGAACTTCGTCTGATTTCGATCTCACCTTCTCGAGCGGTTTTTGCATTCATCAATCACTGTCGATCATTAGAGAGGATCGACGTGTCACTTGAGGACTTTCAATTGGCAACTCAACGCGACACACCTGCATACCCACCAGGACACATCACAACCCTCGGTCACCTGCATACTTTGAAACTTCATACTCGCGGAATCTGTCTTAGAGGGGACGACTTGGATTTAAGACCCTTTATGCGACAACTCCGCCTACCCGCGTTGAGATGCCTCTCAATCCACTCACTCGTATATCTCATTTGTGACGTGGGGAGATATTGCCACACTCGTCCGCCACTCACTTCACCGAGTTACCGAATTGCGGGTAAATGGACTCATCACTGACGGCGGGGAGAAACTCGACGGTCTTCGAAATGCGGCGGAGTTGGAAACCTTAAAAGGAGATGAGCTGCTTTTTAGCAATGAGCTTATGATTGCTTTGTCTGATATGTCTGGCCCCGTGCTATGTCCTCTGCTGGACGTCTTTGACTACAGTGGACACTTTTCAGCGCGAAGCCAGTGTCACTTAGCCGCCCAAATGATAACGAATCGCTGGTCCCGCTCAAAAAGTGGCGAAATGACAACCCGCAACGTTGCGAGACCTCGCGAGATCAATTTTCTTCACGATTCGCATATCATGATATTTCAGGGCTTACCCACCATCGGAAAATGCATAGAGGGGGGATTGAAAGTGGGCGGCTTGACGAGGTCTGAAGGTCCTGTTTCCGTTTTTGAACAGTGAATCACAACAGAAGATAAATAATGTGTGTCCATTGGAATCCGACAATATTCTTCGATACGACTAACACATCGGTTTGCACGACCTGAGAAGAACTCGGGGGAGCTATCTTCATCGGATTGGATCCCGTCCCCATTCGGGACCGCCAACAGGGAAACACAGCTTGGACATAAGCGCTTGAAACAACTAACTGAGCGATGACTGCCAATATATTTATTTCTTGCTTGCAACGTCCGTTTTATCCGGAAGCTTCCCAACGACAGCCAACCTTAGATATTGCAGAATTTCACGAATCAATTGTTATCCAGTTCCAGTCAACTCAGTCGCGGATTGGCGCCATGACGTCTTGCGCAGAATGACATCCTCGCAAGCGGGGAAGTATGCATAATTATTTATCATTCTTCCACCAACCTTCCATGGATTGAGACAAAGGGATCACCCATCACGATACATTCAGAAGTTCCAAAAAAAATTGACTTATACTCTAGTTCGACTAGTGAGATGGTCACCCGAACTTGGAGAAAAGACAACGAGACAACGAATGGCGTCCACGGTAGATGGGCAGGAAAAATAAAGCACCCCCAGCGGGTCCAGTACCGCAGAATTTTGACGATTTCAGCAATGCTAGCTATATGCACACGTTCTTCTTTTCTTTACGGCGAGTTGTCTACTAATCAAATGCATCGTGCTATTTATGTCTTCGTGTACCGTTGCATTGTCTTCACAACTCATTACTCACATTTCTTACAATCTGGACTGGGCGAGAATAGCACATCTTGAGAAGTAAGATTGCTATTCTTCCACAAGTGAGATACGCTCGCGCAATAGATTGAACGGCGGTCATGATTCGATGCTATCAACTCAGTCTCTGTTAAATCGGGGTAGTACAACCAAGGATTGCGAGGAAGTGAGGTGGAGGGCGATCGACATACTCATGCATAACATAAAATACATGATTAAGATCGTCCGTCATCTCGAAAAAAGTTGACGGCTTGCCAGAGTCACCAAATCATTTCCATCGTCAGACGCTGTCCTCCTTCTGCGGCTCCCAGAGCCGACGAACGTGCACGAGCAGCAGCCCACCATCAAAGCGAAAAACGCACC
Source organism: Rickenella mellea (assembly GCA_004355085.1). Taxonomy (NCBI): domain Eukaryota; kingdom Fungi; phylum Basidiomycota; class Agaricomycetes; order Hymenochaetales; family Rickenellaceae; genus Rickenella; species Rickenella mellea. The sequence goes on from ML170192.1 coordinate 230,820, forward strand.
TGTCGCCAACCAGCCTGCTTCCCATACTGAGCCACATGCCCGCCATTGACGTTATACCGAATCCATGGCGGTACTGAAAATGACACGTTCAATGCCCATCATGACGACACTGATGAGGTATGCGAGGAACGCGGCTATGTACATGAGGCCCATGTAGGAGTCGTCGTAGAAGGCCCCGCAGTTCCAGAAAAGGACTGCGAGGGAGGAGAGACCCGCGGCGATGGGGTAGAGGATGAGCGCTTTGGTGAGAGGACCGATGAGGTTGTTTCTGTGAAGGAACAGGTTGGCATGGGATTCAAGTGATGAAGCGAAAGGTGAGTGACGTACTTGATACCTTCAAAGGTGTATCCAATGAGCGTGCCTGTTCCACTGTGTCCGAAGACACCGTAATGCACGTTTCCGACCTTCAGGAAGAAGATTTTCTCCCATGTCGGACTCGACACGGATACCTAGAGCAAATCAGGGATTGCGTCCATGATCATGCGAGGTGATCACCCATGAATATAAGGGGCAGGAACCCAGCAAAGCAGCAGAACACACCTGCTCTTGATTGAGAGGCCAGGGTGACGGTTAGGTGAACGTTGTTGGACAGGAGGAAGGAAGGAAGGAGGTGCGAGGATACGGAAACAAGGAAAGGTGTGGCGTGGTGTATCTTTATGGAGGTGTGGTTCCGCCAAGGTTGCGCCTATCGCTATACTAGCTATGCCTCATGTCCGTCAGTAAATTCTTACCATGTGGTTCGCATTGCACCCCAATCTCTCGGCGCACTTCGATGTTCGAATTCACGCCGAATCTTTACAACACAGCGACCCATCCCGCGTCGGGTCCCGTTATCATTCAAGGCCTCGGCCATTGGGCACTTGAGTGTCACTGTCCAAACACCAAACATGTGACCGATTCAAGCTGAGTGTCGCACAAAATTGTGCAGTTCTAGAACGGAATGTTGATGAGGTCTTCCTCACGTCCGACGTGTCTTTCGCTGTCCTCTCATCGACCAACCGATGGCGAATTTCTTGCCCGGCTTCAGGATCTCCAGGTGAGCTCAACATTTGCCTCCGAAATGACCGCAGGTGCTAGTTCCTCTTCTTATTCGGAGTAGACTGTGGTCCGAACACGTAAGGTATCGATGGGCTTTGTCTCGGATGGCCAGTAAATCAAGTTGGATCTCTGATGCTTCGCGCTCAATGTTGTTCGCGATTGTTCGAAATGACAGCGGTCCATCTCGTGTCGCTGGGTCCAGTTTCAATTACACTGCACAAGTTCCTAGTGAGGCGGTCGTTAGTATTAATATTACGATCTTCGTACGAGGCACCACAATGCAATGCATTTTTCGAAGTTGACCCAAGGTTAATTGGGGAAAGTGACGTAGCTGCGAGCATGTCAGGTAGACTGACAACTTCTAGCATACGTGAAAGTTTATCGAACGCTCACTTGGTATGAAGTGTGTTAGCCTGAAGCATAGTACTAGTAGACGCCAATGATAAACGTACTTAATAATAGCTCATTCTCCAAACCGATGATCATAAAAAGATTTCAGAGTCGACGTCACATCCGTTTCTGTCTCTCTTGCATCTTCAGTTTCACAATGACACTTCATCGAATTCGAAACAACTCCGAGTCCGGCGGAAGTGCATAATCTTGATGGAGGTTTCGCATTTCGTTCAATTGTCAGAGTCCTAACCGTAATGGGCGTAAGGATAATTGACTTGTGTACGCCTAGAGGTGTGCATTGTGCGTTGTGGGTGAATGGTTCGGCGCCAGAACCAGCCTTATACACGGCTTCGTCCGATGCGAGCAATGGTGGCAGTAGAGCGTCTCGGAGATCGGATTCCCATTCTAACTCGGTGCCTCGGCCCTTGGGCACCTGAGCATCATGATCAAAAACGCCAAACGTGCGTACTTGAATGACCGATTCGCTGCGCGTCGACCCAAAAGCATCGTGCCTTCTTGTGCGTTTAGTTGACAGGGCTTGAATGGAATGTTTGATCTTTTTTGTTGCGCCTTGTTCGCATCATTAAAAGCTTAAGGGTTCAGAACAAAGCCCACAATGAAAATTGCACTATACATTGGCCAGATTAGTTGACTCTAAACATCCAAAGAGGAGGATGGTGAGGACCTTAAGGCTATCGGGAGTCGTGGATTGGGTGGGATGTTGGCACGAGGCTGGGTGATTATTGAGGCTAACGTCATCGTTAGCGGGCTAACTCCGATGTCGATAATCCCTTTTGGAATGTCGCGTGGTCAGCAGCCTCAGCTTTCCCGCGCTCGTACCTCTCGTCTCCCGCGTCCCACCTTCCCAACGCGCACATCGTCGCCCCACCTTCCCTCCGCTCGACGACCGGCGCACACACCGACGCACGCGGCGTCTGCTCAAGCACACACGTTCGTCCGGCGCGTATTATCATCGAGAGACAGTCAGACACATCGAGGACGGGATGGCGACACCATCGTCCTCATCAACCACACCCTCGCCATCGCTCTCCTACCTCGTCCCCACCACGCCGACGGATATCGCCTCAGACGACCCGGCGGAGCGTGAGGCTCGCCAGCACGCCATCCAGCGCTTCCTGGCCCGCGCGGAGCTTTCGAAGGTACGTTTCCGATTCATTCTACACACAGAGTGTACCCCTCTCTGTCACGGTGCTCGCTGGCGGGAAAAACGCGTGGCGAATCGACGGGTCCGCGACGCGTCTGCCGCCTATCGCGAGTGGCGCGCATCGGAGACACGTCGCGGTCGGTGTATGGGGCGTCGTTGATGCACCACTTACGGCCCAAGAGTGGTGCGTGGGTGTCGGTACACACGCATCGGAAATACCATATCGCCAGACCACCTCCCATCCTCGGACGGAGCGGCTTCCTGCCGTCGCGCGTCCATGCTCGTCGGGCCGCGTCCTGTTCATTCATCACGCCATGTTCGCCACCGCAGGCCGCCAGTCGCCGGGGCGCTGCGCTGGCACTGACACGGCCGGGCTGACCCGGCACCCCCACCGACCGCCGATGCCGATTCCCACCGTCCCCGCCCGTCTTCTCTTGCCCGTTGCTGACTAACACCTTCCCTCCTGCAGCTCACTCGCGCATTACGCGCTCGACTGTCGTACGCATCGTACAAGGCGACGCACAACGTCTCCCATGTCCCCCTCCGCGCGCTCGAAGTCGAGCTCGCGACGAAGAGTACTGCGTCGACGGGGTCGACGAGTGCGAAACGGAAAGCTGGGGGAAATTATTACAATAATCCTGCTACGCAGGGGAATAGTGCTATGCAATATGGGCACTCGGGTGCTACTACTGGAGGAGGATCGGAGTTGAACAAGAAGCAGCACGGAACATCCTCATCCCTCCCTGGTGCAGCAGGTAGCAATGGGAGCACAAGCGCGAACGCTACGCAGAGTCTGTACAGCTCCATTCTCGCTCCTCCACCCGCCAAGCGTGCACGCACGATACATAATCCGCACTCTGCGCCTATCCCACCGCCCTCACGGCACACACACCTGCAACCCCCGCACTCCCCTTCGGCATCGTCGTCCCATGCCCATGCCCATGGTGGTGCCGCTACGACGCCAACAACGCCGAAGAAATCGCGTGCCGCAGCGCGTGGTCGGGTCAACAAAACCAACACCACCAATAACAGCCACTCCGCCGCTGCCGCCAACAATAACAAGGCGAAAGGCGGCCGACGGGAAAAGAACGTGGCGCTCAACAACCACAAACGCGCAGGCTCGCATTCCAGTTTCGGAGACCACGAGCATGACGCAGAGAACGAGAATGATATGGACATGAAGGCTGCTGCCACGCTGACTGAGCTGCTGCTCTCGCGTCCGTCGACGTTGAGCGCGAATGTTAGTGTTGCGAGTGTAGGGAGTGGGTTGTCGCCGAGGAGTTCGTTCTCTGCTGGATCGGAACAAGGGTATCATCAACGTCAGGGGCGAACGATGGGGATGACCCAGCAGATGTCCCAGCAGTTTGCGCAGAGCTCGGCGAGGAGTAGTGTGAGCAGCGTTGTTGGTGATGGGGAGGATGCGAGGGATAGGGATATGACGCCGACTGCAACTGCGACATCGACGACTGTCAGTGTTACTGCTACATCGGCGTCCTCGCACGCACGGCAAACCGGCACACACGCGCACACGCACACACCGACGCTCTCCGCCTCCTCGTCCCACTCTACGTCCACCTCGCTCTCCCAACCCACCACATCCACGAACGCATCAGCCACGAACGCAACGAACGCTCCGACGGCAGCATCAGACAACGAAGCCGCCGACCTCATGCTCCTCCTCGCCAACTCACCTTCGCCCGCCCGACCGAGACTGACGGCGAAGGACGCGGAGAAGAGGGGAAAGTACGTCGCTGCTGCTGGGCGGGTCCTGTTCCCTTCTGCCTCGTCGCCCACTTCCACATCTTCTGGCGGAGGAGGGATGGGTGAGGATCCGGAGAAGCGGACGGCGACGGCGGCGGCGGTCGTGATGCCCTTGACACCCCCTCCTATGGGCACCCCCGGACGCGGAGGAGGTGGAGGGGGACGGGCGCAGACGCAGAGCCTGCCGTCCTTGGCGCTGTCGTTCTCCCCGCGATCTGCAGTTAGCGCCGGCGGCGATGAGGATGCGGAGGGCGATACGGATTTGGATGTCGATGTCGATGGTGCGGATGGGGATGTGCGGATGGGTGGGGATGCGGGTGGGGATGTGATGCGGGAACCGGTTGTGACGCCGCCTACGCCTACGGATGAGGATGATCGGGGGCGGCGGGCGGCGCATGGCGGTGGAGGTGGGGCTGGGGTTGGGAGGTTTAGAGTGCAGATGGCGGGACAGGGGCAGGGACAGACGAGGTTGCTCCCGCCTCCGCCGTCGCCTTCGCGAAGTTCTGTATCAGGAGGAGGTGGTGGTGGTGGTGGTGGTGGTGCGGCGCCGTTGGCACCGAAAGCGACCGCGTTACTCTCGCCTACCCTCCAACCCGCGCTACAACCATCCACCTTGCCTCCACAACATGGTTCCATGCGCCCGACAACGCCAACGCCAACGCCCATACCCTCGCCCACCCCGGCGCAAATCCAGTCGCAGTCGCAGGCCCAGTCGCAATCTCAGACGAAGATGCAGAGTTCATCAGCATCAGCGCCAGCGCCATCATCTTCGGTTGGGATGACGGGAACGGCAAGCATGAGCATGAGCGTGGGCATGATGTCGGCGAACACGAACACGAACACGAATACGTCGACGCCGACGGGCGGGTTTGACATGAGGGAGTATATCAACGTGTCGCCGTCGCCGTCTCGGGTGTCTGGCTCGTCGGGTTCTCGTGGTGTTGGGATGGGGTATTCGGGCTTGAGTCTAACCTCGGGGTTGGGCGGGGGTGAGGGTGAGGGGCAGGAGGGGAGGATGAGGTTCGAGAGGGGAGAAGGAGCGAGCGCCGGCGGAGGAACTGGGACGGGATTGGCGACTGGTATTGATCTGGTGCGGATGTGATGTGATCGTCGAACCCACCCTTCGACCTCAGGCCCACCTCTTTCCCATTTCCTATTCCCTACTGCACGCACGCCTCGGATTTTATTCGGGGTCCAGCACGTACATAATCTCAAAACGCACAACCACCAATCCCGCGTCGGCATCAATTTTCGAAAAATTTATCGGACGGAAATCTGTACCACCACCTTTTTTTTTCCAACGAAAGGGAGAGCGATAGCGGAGTGAATCCATGATGGAGGACGATGACCAAATGACCGACGAAATGAATGGACGCAGAAATGGACGGACGGAGGACGCGGCCACATTTAAATTATTTCTTTGGCTTCCGAAGGCCAGTAACGAAGAACAGTGGAATCACGGAATACGTTGGTGCTGCAATCTCCCTCCCTTTCTCTCTCGACCCCAATCCCCTCACCCCGTGACAGCCGTCCCAAATCAGAAGAGGACTTGTTCGTTGTATCAAGGCCGACCCACCCCGGGCCCCGTAGTCTGTCAACCAATTCGGAAGTCTTATTATCTCAAACCAGGCGAAACATATCACACAGGCGAAAAATGAACGAATGAATAACTGGATCTGCTACCAATCTACCATCCATTTTATGCGAATATTTCTTTTGAATGATTCTTATTTCTCTTTTTCACCCAAACCATCATAATTTTATTCCGCTGTCGAACGGAGTTTGGCTGGAATTTCAGGCTTTGTTTTCGTGTGTGTTTTGGTTCGACGTACCAACCGATATCTTATCTTATCTTCCCTTCACCCAACCACGCTGTGACGAACCACGCTTTTTCAGTGAGTGTCCATCTCAACATCATATGTCGATCATATCTTATATCACCTACGATTTGCTTTCCGGACACATATTCTCTCCCCAAACCCAACCCCGCTCTGATTCTTTGGACTGAATATATTCGTTACACTTGTTTCTATCCCTTCCAGTTCTTTTTTTTGCGTTCGCCACATTTCGTCGCTTCGTACGTTTGCATATGCGCGTACGTGCTCGTTTCTGTTCCGAATCCTTCCCTTCTCTACCAACCGAATGTGGACACAGGCGACATTGGGTTCGTTCGTGCACTGTACAGTAATGTATATATATCTTTATAGACTTTTCGAATCTCTCTGTGTCTGGACAGATGGTCGTGTATGCATCTACGCGCGTCCAATGACGCTTGCTTGGCTTCTGGTACTTCAATGTAAATATGTGGATGCATCGGTCCAATGGTATCTATCGGTATCGGGTGGATCAAGACATTGTTTATGGTGAACCGCCCGCTCGCTCGAATTGTTAATTATGCCGCATCGTAAGGGACATTGTTTCTCGTCGCGTACGAGTATAGCCATTTCACATATAAGTGAACCGAGAGATCATTAAGTTCTGGAGAAGAGAGTGGGCCGTGGATCAATTGGTGTTAATTTCGATGTGGATAACCATGGTCACCTCTTTCGGTTCCCTCAATAAACTGCTGCACGAGCGCTGGGGGATAACCTTGTTGAATAACCATGGTTGCCATTGATTTGATAAGTTCCTGCAACTTCATTAGAAAATAGGACTTTTACTTTGACCCGGACAACACTCACGACGTGGGTTTGCCGCATAAGTATCCCCATTATTTGTTTCCGCTGATCCTCATCCGGTGTTGCGCCTATCACAATCAAAAGGAAATTAATGGTAATTATCACCTGCATGAATACTCCGCACGTACCTCTTTGCCATGGGCCTATTGGAATCATACGGACACGCTCACCCGCGTCTGTAAGCAGTGAACACGACGCCATATACTCATACCCTAACAATCGGGCTTCGACATTACTTCCACGCTGTCTCATCACATTATTGCTCTCTGAGCATGGATTGGCAAGGGTGTGAGGGAAAGAAAAGGAAAAGGATAATCACGTACCAAAAAGAGCTCTCGCAAGCCAAGATTGGCCGGGTCCCCCAGATCCAAATGCCATTTCTTGGACATCATGGTGTTCATTGAATAGAGTGGAATCGCCTTCCGCAACAAGGATCATTCCACCTGAATAAATAAGACATGTGAAGCAGTAATATTATAAATGATACTCAGAACGAACCTGGCTTGAGGCATTTTGCGGCTTCCGTGATAAGCCATTTGAAGTCTTTGATCTATGAATGCAGGTAATGTAATGACACGTTTTGGTCTCCGAGGAACTCACGCCATTTGATAGTCCCCGGCAGTGGACAATGTCGAATGTTTCATAGTAGTGAGGAAGACCTAAGTTGATCTGCGCGCCGGTGGATTATTCTTTGGTTTAAACAGTTAATAAAACATGGCAATCTACGTCGTCAAACTCAAAGCTACACAGAGCGTGAGTTGCAGCTTTCTCAGAACAGAAAATAGCGCTGCTCACCGGCAATTCGGAGGTAAGGAGCTTCATGGTGCTCGTCAGTTGGATGACACATCTCGTGGTGGAATAAATACAGACGCGGAAGTGTTAGGAGCGAGGTCAATCCCGACAACCTGTTTTTATGATGCCATTAGAATTTATCAATATCGTAGAACTAGAACGCACGTCAGCATGGGGAAATTCTTGGGCCATTCCGATTGCCCTGAAGATGTCAAACTAAGGAATATCGTCATGGAGCGCAGGAAACACCGACCACGCTCCAACGCCGGTACCTGTCAAAGAGTTACAACGTGTAGTTTCACACATATGCTCATGAACATACCCATATCGAGAATACGTTTTTGTTCTCCTTCGGCAGGAGCCAGCACCCTCTGGACCCTCTCTTGTTCGATGTAAAGCCTCCCAAGATTAACAAGATGTATCAAATGGTTTTTTTCTCTGTCAGGAAAAGCACCATGCATTTGCTGCACAGAAAATAGCATGAGAATGTGCTTACAATCTCGCGAACTCAGTGTCATCTAACCATCGGGTTAATTCGAGATAAGAATGAAAACGTGACGGAGAATACCGGCGGGAAAAAGGTAAAGTTCATTTTGCGCGTTGAAAACACGACCTTGGACAAAGCGAAGGAGCGCCGCGCCGTCTCGAGAGGAGTTGTACGTGTAGATCGAGGGTGAGTTGGTGACTGCACTAGACGTCAAACTCTCCTCATCGACGTCCATGGACGGCCTTTGACTGCTTGCACTGCCATCGGAACTGCCAGTGAAGCTATAGTCAGACATGGGGATCGTCCAGGCGCAAAACATTCTTCTTTACTATTTATACGTTGGGACTCAATGGAACCATTCGACGTTTCCGCGAGGGTTGCGGCGGCGGCGAGCGGGTCTGCAATAGATTTGGTGAACGGCGATCTTCGATTTGACTCCTTGGTCAATAGCGATCTGGGGTTATCAGATTGGCGCCGAGGGATAGTGTAAATGTTTGTGGACGTGCATATATTCTGTCAACAAAGCGTGGCAGCCTGGACTTCGAAAATGCCGTGTTCAAATGACAAATTCAAAACGGTCAGGCACCACCGATCGGTTCTTTCGTCCAATCTCCGAACACGCAGATTGCGAACGGAGAAGATTACAGCAAGCTCTGTGGTTGATACAAAGTTTTCCGAGGGCACATCTTCCAAGAATTTACTTCTTAACCTGAGCGTTCTACGTTCCAAAGGATTCATTAGCAACTTGAATACACACTCTGACTGTACCGGGTCCAGGTCTTTCTGTTTGCCCAGGCTTCACGGAAGGCTGGTGTTACGTCCGAGGCATTGCAATTTCAATAAATGTTGTCAAATTATCCTGCGAAGTCCGCTAAGGCGAAGGTCACACAGTATTTTTTCCACACTGCAGTGTTGTACGACCGCAGGAGGTCAAGGTGAGAAGGCGGTTGGTGAATAAGTTGGTACGCATTCTAATAGCTTGTCTAGAACTCAACGAAGTCAAATTTGACAGCTGTACAGATTCACGGCACCTCACCTAAATTTGCCGAAGATTAGCCGCCATATCCGTCGATACTTCTGAAAAGCGTATTCTTCGAAACATCTACCAACGAGCTCTTATCGAACTAGGGGTTGTTGTTAGTGCCCACGTGTAATGAAAAGAATATGTCCTAACTTACGAGTTTCTGACGCTGTGGAACGCCTCGAAGAAAGTCAGCAAGTTCTGTCGCATTGGTCGTTTCCAAGCACGCTCCACCTGGTTGGCGGTCTCGAATAAACTGCGGATGATTTTGTAGGTGATGGCATACAACCAAAGGAAGGAAGTTCTCCGAGTTCTCCTGAGGCCGTGCAGGTTGTCAGGGTCGATGGATATTGTCGGGTTCAGACGGACATACCTTATGAATTTTCTTTCTCGGTTCATTGTTAAGAACGGGAACAATACTTCAGATATCGTCAAGTCGTCCCACCTTCAATACTCCTTCTATACACTTCGCCTCTTCGAGTGGGAGCAGCGATTCGTTGTCATTTGAGCGATTGGGTGAAACTGGCTCCACGCCAAGGAGTGCCCAGCAGGGGACATAGAACCAGGCCTGACATATCGGACAAGCCATCGTAATTTCATTGCAATAAAGCAACCCGTCTCCGGTAACCCGCGATTTTATAACTCGGTGAAGGGATTGGCAGACAACTCTGGCGATATCTTCGCACGTCACACAAGAGATAAATGTGTGGTAGTGAATTAAGAGGTTTCGTAACGCGTGTAGGCGGACTTGTCGCATTAAGGGTCTTAAATTCAAAGTCTCTCTCCTTGACAGCATTTCCGCACCTAAGTCTCAGTGTGTGTGTAAAATTGAGAGCGGGATCGTGTTCTGGTGGGTATACAGGGGTGTCGCGTTGAGTTACCAAGCGAAAGTCCTCGAACAACACGTCGATATTCTATAAATGCAAAAACAGCCCGTGAAGCGAGACCGAATTCCAGTGACGTTCGCGCAAGGGCAGCCAAGTCACAGTGAATAGTTCGGCAGGAAATGGATAAGATCTTGTGTCCAAAACGCTGAGTTGAAGAGGTGTCGAAAACCGAAGGCTTAGGAGAGGCGATTCCATGATAGTGGGCAGGTGCCGTTGTTTGATGACAAAAGGCGCAGTTCCTGGAGATTTGGAGCACATTGGAACGCATCCTGGAAAGTTGGGGATGCATGTGCAGTCTTTAGGATCGCTGAGCCGTACCAATCTCCATCGGTAGGATTGACGCGGAAGCATCGATGTTCCAATTCCGGAGCAATAAATTGCCGTTTCACCGTGTACGGTAATCCGATAGAGGGAGTTGACACGACGTTGCTAGCCATAAATCAAGTACGCGGAAATCATTAGAAATCCACGTCATTTGAGCTGTAAAGCGTCCGAATATGGGCTTGCAGGATTGTCCAAAGACGTGGTGTTGCAATGCCAAAAGTTCTGCAAGTGTTGATGACTGAAAGTGGTACTTCAGAGACACGAAAAGGCGAAAGAAAGTCATTCGAATTACATCTAAGAAAAATTTCCATGAAGAGCTCAACTGGAAGCATTTCGATGGGGGAAGGGAGTTCGTTCATGCTTCTGCCGAGGACGCCGTTCGACAGAGCGGCAGGTGTTTCAGTCCAAGTGCCCATTAGGATGTGGCACGAAGGTGACATTTAGACTTGCAGATCGCAAACGAGACTATTACTTCAAGGACTGGGCACGTAAGACAAAAGTACGGTGAAGAGTTGTTTGGTTGGTTGGTGAAGGAAGTAAAAGATGACGAAGCTTATGTCAGCCACAAACTGAACTCTTGCCTCCACCTCAGTTGCTCGTAACTTACCTGCAGCACATTGTCCACATGATGGAACCAGGATCTGGAAAGAACATATGGATTGCTGCGGGTGACGGAGACCTTGAAAGAGTCAGGGTAGGAGGTTTACTTCCGTGAGAGGTCACACCTTTTCGACGCCTTTGGTTTTCCTTTGAAGGAGCTCGTAGAACAACATGGTGCGTTGTCTTCAATTTGAAAAATAATTGCCTCAAGTTTATTTCTTGTGCGCAGGGATCTCTAGCAATGCACCCGACCAGTTCACATATACGCCGATGTATGTGTATTACCCCAAGTTTTCAAAATTTATGTCGCTTTCGGTGAGCTTACTAGTGCGTTGCAGGCATGCAGCCGCTTCATATGGCCACATAAACATTCTGGAATATCTGATATCGAAAGGTATGGTTCCGTGTTAGTCTTACTGCACGATGCGGATATATAACCCTTTTTTGTTTTCATCGCTGGCAGGCGGGGATGTCAACGTTACGGATTCAGATGGAGATACTCCATTGTACACTGTGGAGTCTCTGGAAATTGCGAGGTATTTAGTAGACCGAGGAGCTAATGTCGATATTCGAAATATCGAAGATATATCAGTGCTTGTCAATTTCACTACTTGCACAAATCAGTCTACTGACAAACGTTCCATAGCCTGCTCAACACCTATTAGAAGACTTTCCCGAAATTTCGTCATATTTGGAATCAATCGCTCCTACTGCCACTACTACTACCACACAACTCAACGGTGCCAATGGTGCTGAGCCACCCTCAATACAACACGCCTCGATGCAGGACAGTCAAAACGCCGCTTCGGACGAGCTGACGTCGACTTTGATGGCATCTGCTCAGGATATCTTGCAGCGCGCGGAAGCAGAAGGAAGGGATGCGGAACCGGAGCTCAGGGATCTGGTCGAGAGGACAGTTTTTGAAGGTGTTTTGAGAGGGTATGATATGAGTGAAGCAGATGGTGGTGGTGGTGGAGAGAATCAAGAGGCAGGTGACCAACAACGGTGAACGACCGCTTAATCATTTATGGGGATGTACGTCGCGACAGGGCATGACGATAACATTTTGATGACATCGGATACACCTCAGAAATACAAGATAATGTATGGTAAATACAATGCTTCCCACTAAATCTAACAATTGCAGACCGGATAAAACCACTATGTTTATGTTGTCCGTGCTCCTCTCCATCGTGATTACCGATCCACGACCTCCCACTCATCTTCTTCATTAATGATGTCATATACCTTCCCGCCACCACGTCCACCAGCCGCGCCTCCTGCAGATGATGATGACCGCCGCGATCGCGGACGTGCGCGAGATGCCGGATTAGCTGTAGTCGCTTGCAAAAGTTGTGCAAAATCAAGAGGAAAGGTCGGAGGAGTGGGTGGCGATAGTAGAGGGTGTGTTTCGTGTGAGCGTCTAATAAATAATCACATTTAGAGGCTCATCCTAGATTCAGAACAAATGAACGAGCCTGCCCAATTCTGGACTGCAGCAAACAGCCCAAAGGTTCCTAAGAACCTCTCCGGTATGTGACAAGGGAACTTCCACGCCCTGTGTGTGGGCGAGGTATGCGACGTTGTACAAGAGCATCGCCAATGCCGTAGTGAATGATGCTGGTGTCTGGGTGAATGCTTGCGCGTCGAGGTCCGCGATGGATTGAGAGGCAGACATGGCGGTGGCGTTGGCCGGGAGCGATGGTGCGTTCGTTTTAGTTGCTGATGCGGGTGTTGATGATGTGGGGGTTGAAGTTAGCGGCAAATGGAGCGGGTTTCTCGACGTCCACCTGCGAAATTTGATTTAAGAAACCAGCACATTTCCCGGCGACAGAAATAAATAGAATACCTTGCCCATCCTCCAGATTCCGCGCCTCTGCCAGCGTAAATCGAAGGCTGACCAACGCCTAATTTACCGCCACTCCACGCTATCTCGAATGGAAGCTTGATGCCGAGGTAGAATGTGAGGAGACCAAGGAAATGGATAGTATGTGTTACAACAGCGTTTATCTGACTCGGCGGGTAACCTAAAATCCAAACATCAATGCCTCATGAAATGTGAGCAATCATGAAAGGGAACGTACGCCGGATATCACCCGGAACAGGTAGTACCAGGCCACCAATAGTCCATTCGCCTTTAGAGCCAGCTTTTCCGCCTAGCGGTGGACGTCCACCGACTTCTACGATGCTAAACACTTCCACGAGTTCCTGTACTAAACCCGAGCGAGCCCGCGACAGTGCGTCTTGCAACATGACGAGCGCTTGATTGAATCGCACAATTTCAGAGTGGGTTGGCGATGGTAGGATGGTGGCGGGCTTTTGTACTGGAGTGGCGTTTCGTGTTGACGCATTACGGTTGGGTGTGGATGCACCAGAGGCTTGAGATAGAGACTTTCGGCGGTCAGAGAGTGTGGAGCGTAGTGTGGCAAGACGCTGGCGAGCTGCACAATCGTGTTCAACGTAAGACATTGGTTTGAACGAAGCTAATGGATAAGCGAAACGTACTCTTCTCGTTATTCTCCTTCAATATCGTGAGATTACGGCGTACATCCTCTACTTTGGCTTGTAACGTAGCCTTCTCCGCCTTCCTCTTTCTTCTAGGCTCAATCTCATCTAAAGTTCGCTGAGCTTTCGTAACTTGCTCGTCACGCTCTTCAGAAACGCGCTGAAACGATGCCCTGTAACTACGCAAACTAAAAGTAACACAAATGTTAGCATGAACGCGACGTATTTTCAAGAACAATGCTTACTGATTTCGCAAGCATGGTTCGCAGAAGAATTTACGTTGATTTTGCTCACAGTTCTTGCAAGCCATGCTCATGGCGCTGACTGTAGAATCCATCGCGTATGCATTGATTTAGATGAGTCGGTCGCTGTGGCTGTTGGAGGACAGCCTGCGCTTGATCAGAGACGCGTCCAAAGTTAGGCGCCTCTTACGTAATACCAAATAAAGGTCACAGCACTGCGGCAGAGGCTGCAGACTTTCTACCCAATCATGAGAAATTAAAACTAAAATGAAATGAGGTGACCATTTTGGAGGCTTGCATTTTAAAGTACAAATTTTATTTATTTATTTGGAGGGGAGACTGGGGAGGACGGAGAGAATCCGTGATTTCTCAGTTGGCGCCGCACTGGAAGCAAAATACAGATGGGCCAAAGGGACCCTCGCAGTGTTACACCGCATATTCACCACGGGCAAGTGGCTTCACTTGGTGTTCTGTTGCATCCTCTGCGATCGGGCTGAGGCACTAAACGTCTGTCATCAATATCGAAATTTCCCGACATAGAACATACAGTACATGTACATACATTCGACTTGTCCACCTGTCCATTTATTTTGGGATTGCCTGCCATGGAGTTGCGAAAACTAATGGGTTGCAGTGTTATGCTGCTCGCTGTGGTTGTGCCTCTGGGGTTGCGCAAGTATTTTCGTGCGGTCAGGTTTCCGAGTATGGTGGTACAATACAAGGCGCAAAGTGGAAAGTTCGTGACTGCGTAGAGAATGTCCTCTGGAGGTGTAGTCTGTTGCATGATGTTAATTTTTATATCCACCGACGGAATGTGATCGCTCTTACAAGAGCAAGGATGACGGTGATAATTGCGAACAGGGCAGTCCAGGCTCCGGTGTTCAGTGAAGATATCATTAGCCAGCCGAGTAAACGGTCCGTTCTAAAAATGTCAATTTTTTGGTCAAGAAAATGGTTCTGAGCTCGGAGCGTTGCTTACGATTGTAGACCATTACGGCTCAAATACAGCAGAGTGCACATAGCAATCGTAGTGACGATGTCAACTGCGGCTGCTGACGAATTTACGCCAATCGCAATGTGAGACAATGAAGAAAGTTGGGATGCCTCCTTGAAAGATAGACTTCACCCGATGATATTTAATATATAATTTCTTAGTTATGACAGAACGACTCACCCGCGTGCTGTATAAATTATGGACCCGACGACTTGCCAGATGATGAGTGGTGCCTACGTCTCCACCTTAGAATTCACCGCCAGACGGTGTATAGAAGACCACTAACCAGTAATGCTGGGACGCCATACTTAAAAATCGGTTTGCTGCCGACTATCCAGAGTCAGGGACACCACTCGGCCAAAATGAGAACAGGGTTTACATATGTAGATACGCCGGACAAAATAGCACTGAGCCATGAACGCAACGACCGCCTGAGGACGAATAAGTAAATAACAGCGGGGTGGTTGTAATGAAAATCCTTTACGTTGATCGATTGCTGATACTAATAATGAGTCAGTAGGGTCCTTGCGAATATATGTATGAATATGTGGCTGACCACAAGTTCTCTTAGGATGATGCGTAAGAGTACAGTATCGATTTCAAGGATACAGGTCACTCACGGTAGGACGCCAGCGATGGCTTCGAAGTTCCCGTACTGACTGATCAGGGGTACCCAAACTGAATTTAATAGAGTCAGCCTACGTCAATCGTTAAGGAGCACCCAAGGGGACCACTTACTCCCTTTGATCAATAATATGGTGTGGGCGGTGTCAAGGCCGAAGAGCAACACCACCCAGGCTTTAACAAGTGTCGGGTCTTTAGTATAACTGAAAAATTTGCGATAAGATGTCGTGCGTGATGGTCATCTAGATTTCAGCTTACTTTATGAAATAAAATATTCTGCGGTCGGGGATGGTTAACACCACGCTTACGGAAAGATAGACGGCAAGAGGTATCATACGTCAAAGTGCATTGTGCTCCCCAAAATGCGATTGCGATGGAGTTGCCTATTAGGACAGGACCATACAAAAGGCTCAGGTCAAGGATAACGGGGGCGGTAGCAGCCATGGGTTTGCTTGAGAAAAGGGATGGACAGGAAAGTTGGTTAGCTTAAAGTAAATCTGAATGAAGGCGCCGGAAGCTGAACCAACCGCACGGTAATTGAGAACCGCAACGGTTGACCCGGAGGAGGATCCCATCGGGATTGACAAAATTTCAAAGGTCAACATTTTAGTAGCCACTTCGGCGCTTCGCATTGGCAATGTCCTAAAAATACTATCGCAGAGACCCGACAGTCCTAGTGGCATGGTCCTTGGGTGAGTCGGATGCGGATGGCTGACACGATTCAACTCAATCAATGGCCTGGTAGGGTTGTCATTCTGAAATGTAAGTCATTGATTAATATTGATTGGCCGCGGCGCCTGCGGACTTTTGAGTCAACTGGCACTTTCATACTATCTTGGCACAATTTGGCAGAACCTCTCAGCATATGCGGCTTCTAAGGCACGCTTCCATGAAGCATGATCCTCCAAACGTAAAGCGAACGTGCCGTCTGTGGAAGATACTGTAATGGTTACCAGGCAAGCAAGCTAGTGGCCGAGAATTTGAATTTTTA
Organism: Rickenella mellea; assembly: GCA_004355085.1. NCBI lineage: Eukaryota > Fungi > Basidiomycota > Agaricomycetes > Hymenochaetales > Rickenellaceae > Rickenella > Rickenella mellea. Next base: position 247,322 of record ML170192.1, read on the forward strand.
CAAGTGCCCGTGTTTCCCAATCGGGCCGACAAGCCGAAGATAGGCAACCTCCGGTGGTGGCATGGGGCACGGAGTCGACCCCGTAGTCGACGCAGATGGTCTCTGGAACTGGAGACCTAAAGCTGAAGCTGAAGACTAGCTGAAGTATTGAGTGTGAACAAATTACGTAAACCACAAATATCACGTTGCCTGCAATTGTACTGACTACATGCGTAGGGGTGCACACCGTAACCGTATACTTTACGGTAAAGTTACGGTGAAACCCGTACCGTCCACCGTACCGTAAGTGTGGTGAAGATCGGGCGGACGGTACGGTACGGGGGTTTATACGTCCGTATTACGGCGTTGACGGCGTTACGGGATTTTCATGTTTGCCACCGGTAAATTTCACACATCTTTTGGCCAAAATATGTTCAATCAATGTGTAGATGATCAGAAATCAGCGAAACGGCAACGGATTGGGGTGCTGACCATCAGAATCTGGTAATTCGTACTCCGTTACCTCGCCGGAGGGACGGAAATTAGCGGGAAGCTCCAGAACAAAGTTGCCGGTGCAGCATTTCACCTGCTTGACACTTCGGGAGTTTCCAACTTTAACCCCCGGTTATAGGTATTGCTAAAGAAGTTATCAAAATAAAATATTTTGCAATGACTTTTGCCGCACGTTAAAGTTACGATTTAATACCTGGGTAAAAGGTATTGCAAAATATTTACTTTTGATTCCCATTTAGCCAACATTGAAAATATAAAATTCAACCTGGGAGTAAAATATTAGGTTTGGAAACTCCTTTCACCGCAAGTTAAATTTCATATTTTGGCAGTCACTGAAGCACTTTCAAAATATTACGTTTTACTATTAGTTTAACCCGCAGCCAAAGACAAACTTTAAATATGAACTAAATGAATATCTAAATTTAAACTTTTATCTTCGAGCTAAAGGTAATATTTGACCATCGCCCACTCATCACCCTGCTCATCGCCCACCGATCGCCCACTTGTCGACCTCTCATCGCCCTCTCATCGCCCTCTCCGCACCCACTCAGCACCCACTCATTACCCAATCATCACCCACCCACAAGTTGCCCACTTCCGGACAGATATGACAACATTGCGCAAAAATACTGTGAACAATCAGAAAAATCAGCAAGACAATTGGGAGCGATGACGAAGACAGAGGGAGCATTGATATGTGAAATGGCACGAATGATGATAAGCGATGGCGTTGAGGAGCTGATGAGGTCTATGATGTGCATGGCAAGGAGCAGGACGAGACCAGAAAACATGGTGGCAAGGAACGAAGAAATTGAAATGATGATAATGGACTTGAATGAAGGCGGTGTGGTAGCGTCGACGAAAGACTCACTCGAGCGCTACGGGCATACGTATTTTTGTGGCGGGGCCACGTAAACTCTCTAACCGACGACAACTCGTACTTGTGAGCTCGTTATCATTCAAACCATCCGATTTTACTTCGCAAACGCGCGACAACGCGGGAGGCGGTATGTCTGGGTCCGGTTTCAACATTTAATGCCTCACCAAGGGTGTATATTCGATGTCGTCGAGCCGTATGGACTTGGCCAATGGCAGAACGGCGTACAGAGCAGTGCGGGATGTGATGTGAGGCTCGCTCCACGGTCATTGTGTGTATTGCATGTCCTGGAGATCTCCGCGGCAACTGAGGAGTACGACAACGGCGGTACGTCTGACATTGGCAGATAGAATGACTCGAGACACGATGACGGGCGGGAGGATCCCCACGGTGTGCGTCGATCATATTTGGACTTCACCGAAGAGTCTCGAGCACAAGTGTCGTGAATTGGGACAAAGATGGACTGCAGTGTAACATTGCGAGTCGATGGCAGATGGACCGGATCTTCGTCAGAGTTGTGCGGCGGTGATGATTCTTCTACGATGCTTGAACGAACTGCCGCGTGATCGTCGGTGATCGAGTTGGCGTGCTTGCAATTGGCGTGGACCTTGAACAAGGAGGTGGTGACGGTTTTGAACCAGAGACAATCGGTGACGACTCGACGGCCTGCAAAGAGTGGGTCAACGGGCAGTGTTGTATGTTATTGACGTATATCCTCGTTTGACGGTATGATATTGAAGCTGGCATCGTCAACGACGAACGAGTGCTGCGAAGCGCACTTTTGGGAGGTGGTTTCGGTGGGCGGGACTCGTGAAATCAGCGATGACTTGTGCTCTCGAACGCCGATCGTCGGTCGCTAAACAGTCCGCGATGCCTTCGTCGTCCTTCGCGGGACCGTCGAGTCGATGGTCTGAGAGAAGAGGTTACAGGCATTGGAAGGTGTCAAAGTTGGAAAAGTGTTGGTGGGGTTGAAATGACATGAACACATCGTAGTTTGAATAGACTCTTCGATAGTCCTGGTGATCGTGAAAGGTACGGAACGGAACGAGACTCCTGCCAGTAGACTTTCAACACTCCCAATAGAAAATCATCGGAGGATTCGGTCAAAAATAAGTACATCATTTGTGGATAGGCTGTTGGACTAGTCGGACGTAAGTGAGGGGATTGTGCGCGCACTAATGAATGACATTCGTACAGAGATTTCTTGGTGGAGTTCCGGCTGCTGAGGTTCTAGCTGAGTTTCTGGTGATACCGACGATGAGATAAAAACACAGAAAACAGGGAAATGGCTTACGAAGGGAAGTGGACAGGTTTTGCGTCACCCGGATCTGAGATTGCAGTGTTTCCCTGCTTGCGATTTCACTGGTCAGATTTGGAGATGAAGAATGAGGTGGACATTGGGCTATCTCTGTTCCACGCGAAGTTCTATTCACGAGGTGTCCACTCACTTTAGATTGCGTGGTTGCCATTGCCATACCGTAACCGCCTAGCATGTTTGACGTGTACCTGGAATTTGTTGCTTCTTGGTGATGTGTAGGAGTGCAATGCATGGTGAGTTAACTGGGCTGGCGCTAAGTCTCAATTGACAGACGTGGGTTGACTGTGCCTAGGCAAACATGGACAGCACTTCAACGACGTCGAATTACAGTGAGTAGATTATTTATTGAGTATAAGAAACACATAGTGTTCGGAATGGTTATTCCTTACGGTGATATGCACTCTGGAGTAGAAGATCGCAGTTCTTGGTATCGAGAGCACAATGATAATGCAAGAAATGCAGCCTTGAATTTTTTCTAAGCACCAATGTACAAATTTAAAAACTACCTGTCACTGTACGTAAGAATGGACAGTTATAAGAGGAACTATGGGAGCTTACTCGAAGTCATACCCATCAAGAAAACATCGTGCTGACTTCTCATTTATGCGAGCAAGTTTCAAAGTCTTTCCCTTCTTCCCAAATGTTTCGTACCACTCGGACGCGCTTTTCAGGCGGCAGTGTTGTTTCGAATCGAGGTGAGACGTGCCTGAAACCATTCCTCTGCGAAGCGTGTCCAGTACCCGACATTATACGTACTCTTCTCCCATGTTGCTTGCTTTGGCCACCATGACTTGTGCGCAACTTGAAAACCATGCCCTGGTCCACAAGTTAGGACAGTAATTTGTGAAACATGTACTTACTCACCTGTATATACTTGGTAGACGCCACAAATAAAGTCTAATTCGTCAGGCGTCAGGTTATCATCGCAGTGACGTTGCCCCTCAATCCACAAAATATTCCCGCATGTCAAAGCTCGCTCGGATGGTCCAGTAAATACAGCATTGGGACTAAGATATTCCACGGCAAGGCGCCACACAATCCCACCTTTTAGAAGTGCTGCGCGAGCATGGCCCTGTTGTAGGAAATTATCACGAGCAGCCTCATATGCTGTGTAATCCGCAGCATCTGGTTTGTACTGCGGCGGTCGCATGCCAAGACTTATAGGTGGTCGAGGGGGTAGGGAGTTGGGTAAACTTGCCGACAGGGGAACAGCCACCCGACTCTCGAGCAAGGAACAAGGAATATACGTATGAAATGGGATTCCATGAGCCAGGAGGTTGCGGACAACTTCAGCTGGATTTGAAGACAGGGATAGGCAAACAGACTGGAGAGCGGAAGCAGGGTTATGCAAGACAACATGCCATTCAACCGTATGTTCTGTTGCCGGTGTGGCGGGTTTGATGAGATAAAAGGTTTCCGAACCATCTACAATGACAACAATGGCAAGATTTTCACCTATGGTGTGACGCAGAGAATATCCATTGTCGGCTGCAGTAAGATCCCACGTCAAACCTTGCAATCGTTCCTCGTCGCCCTGCAACAGACTGGTGATGAATTTCCAAATAGGCCCTCTGTATTGCAAGTCCAAGCGCGATACATTGTCCTGCACCACCAGACCAACATCGTGTTTCCACATCGCCTCCGAAGGGTTAGGACCGACGTACTCCATGCTCGGCTGCCAGTTAAAGCCAAACCGACCATAGAGGATTTGATCGAGACTGTCGGTGAAGGTTGGAGGACTCCCACCATGGTATAATTCTGCATCGTCCTCGCCATGCGCGTCACCATACAGCGAAAGGACATCGCTACGCCAGGCGGTGCCGGTTAGCGGTTCCACGTCTTCTACTTCTCGGATCCTGCAAGACGTTGGAGCTGCTTCGCCCGCTTCGGGAAGTGCCATCGGCGGCTGATCATACACCACATCCTCCAAATCCTCGTACGGTTTGCCTTCAGCGGGACCGAACTCTTCACAGATGTCCCATTCAAGCGTGAAGCTGTTGAACCGCATGTGTTCTTTGGGAATCTCATCCCACCACGCCTCCGAAACAGCTTTGCGGAACATAGGTGTTCGGATCCGAAAACCGCTGACATCCTCCCAAACATATACTCGAGGTCCCTTCTTTCCGGGAAACGGTAGATCCCTTAAAGTCTGACGTTCTCGTTCCTCTCGTTGAGCTTTAGCCGCCGCCGATTCGCATTTGGCAATCCGCGTATGACCTTCAGCTTCACGAGCAAAGAATTGTTGCCATGTTTCCCCAGGTTTTTGGCGGCTGTACTGTGGCAGTGGTGGAAATATGCGATTCGATGTTTCCACGGGGATATGTGGGGGTTCTGATTGTGGAGGGGTTGTGAGATCAGGTGATTCCGCATGGCTACGGCTGGGTTTTGCTGCTTGAGGAACTGCACGATCAGGTGGTTCCGTATGGATACGACGGGATGCTGCTCCGTCGGAGGACTTGAGAGCCATTGCAACATCTTCCTGCTTAGGATAGTATTGCGTGAGACGCGGAGAGAACGTTGAAGGCGGTTTATCTGCGGGAGTCCATAGCAGCCATACGGGGATATGGGCACGGACATATTGAGGTACAAGGGCGACTGAAGGGGAATGCACGTCCACCACAACACCGACTCTTTGACAGCGACCACTTAAATCACCCATCCATGAGCCACGCATTTGTTCTACCCATTCAGGGTGAACGTCTCCCGTTTGCAAAAGAGTTTTAATCCATGGTGAATTGCTGTCATCAGGTGAAGGGTAGAATGTCAAAAGGAATGTACACCATGCAATAAGAGGAACGAATGCATCTCGGGAGTTGATGGCACACTCAAGCGCATGGGGCCGGTGGGTGCGCGAGAGGCGATATCCAAAGTTAGATGGGAGAGGAAAGAATGCTGATTCAAATGGGAACCATGCGCTTGGACATCCCGCAATCAGTTCTTTCGCCACCAATCGAAGGGCACGCTCAAATCTCAACCAACGTTCTGTGACTTTTGGACAAAGCCGCCAAGACCCGGATTCAGATACTATGGGCATAGTAGACCGGTCGTACGAAAACCGATTGAGTAAGGGATCATCCCAGCGGATTGTGGCGGGAATGCACGGAAGCTGCGGATACTTGGCCATCGCCCAGTGGAGGCGCCAGGTATCGCGGGGAGATGAAGTGTCTGGTAGGTGATCCAGTCGATCGGGAAGGACTGGCAAGGGGTCTGCATTGATCGCCGTTAGCACATATGTGGTTCCGTTGAGAGGCCGAGTGAAAACAGTGGATGTCAGCGCCATGACCTAGCTATGAATAATGAGTGACAATTGGAGGTGCAGGAACGGACTTCCTTACAGCAGGAACGCGTGGGATACTACTCTAGTGAGAAAAGAAGCCTGGAGCGTTTTCGTGTGAGGAACGCGCGTGAAACTAGATCGCCCAGCTGCGAGACGGGCGAGACGGGCACGCCTTTAAGGATGACGGCTTCAAGTGAAGCGACGACTCAACGAGGACGTAGGTGAAGAGTGAGGTAAACCTGTGGAAAGAAAAGGAGGAAAACTTCTCCACGAATCCTTCGCGGAGAAGTGGGAGCAGGAGGAAATCGTCGAATCGACTGCTTCACCAGAGTCCAACGAGAAATGCTGGAACGAAAGGAAACGAAAGGAAACTTCTCTACGAATCTTTCGCAGAGAGGTGGGAGCGTAGGATGGTTTCTCCACGAATCTTTCGCGGAGAAGGCGCTGGAGGTCAAGGTCGGGCGTTGATGATGACTCGGAAGGACAATAACAAAGGGAGCACAGCCCAACCCCAACTGGGCAACGGATCACGTGCACACCAAACCGACGCGTCGTGTCGCCCATCAAACTCGTCACGACAACACAACATCTCCGCGAACGATTCGCAGAGACGTAGCCCCTCCACACAATTTCTCCGCGAAAGATTCGTGGAGAAATTTCTCCATTGCCACTGATCCAGGTCTATGGTTATATCTTTCGGCACGCACGATCACTGGCAGTACCATCACGGCGTCGGTTCCTCGCTCTCCGCGAAAGATTCGTAGAGAATGTCATCTGTTTTCACCCAGTTCATTTCACAGTTATCGCTCTTGATGCACGCAACCACCGGCAACACAATCGCGACGTCGTATCTCCACGTCAAGTTCATGCTGATAACTCAGATTTTCATGGTCATCGCTGATACCATTCGCAAGTATCGTATATTGTGCAAATCAAAATCAACGCCGTACACATGACTTGGCCCAGCTCTTATCCATATGACGACGGATTCCTCTTCGTTCCTCATTCGACATGCAGATCTTGCCACTCGAATTCTTTCTCCGAAGGCTCCAACTTATCCACATCCTGCTCTGACTGCTTTGCGAGCCACCGTTGATTGTATAGACAAATGGGCAACCCACGAACGGGTTTGCGAGAGCTAGGTTCCCCCGAGGCAGTGCGTTTTCTAGGCGCCAGTTTGGGACCTCTGTTACCGCGCGTGAGCTTGCGGTATTGCCTGTCAATGACGTTTAGGACAGTGTCGATGTTACGTCTCCAAGGGAGGGTTCTTGGACGAAATTTTACGATGTAATCGTCATCGTCGGAGCTATCGTCGGAGCTCATTCCCTCCTCGGTCAATTCCTTTAGAAGGGATTCGACCCACTCCCACATACTCGCGTCGGCTGCCCCTTCCTCCCTTTTGCATTTGATAGCCGTTTTCACGGTTTCCATCCGGCGTTCGTAGTTCTGTAACGGATGTTAGTTCATGCTTTGCCTCAATTCGGCTCACTCACCGCAACCCGACGTTCTCTGAATCTCGCTCTCTTCAACTCGGCATCCCTTCGAACTGTCAAACGAGTCTCTATATCGGTTTGAGTCTCTTCATCTCCAGAGTCATTAACGTGGGCTTGCGCCATCCTCCAAGCTTTCCTAACACGTCCATATTTTTCTTGAACCAGGTCTAGGAAATAGGCATCTGGTCGAGCTGAGGACGGCGATTGTGTCTTGTAGGCAGCTTTCACCCTTTCGGCAAGAATACGGAGAACCGCCGAGTTCCACGAACTCTTGCAGTCATGTTTCAGATCGAAACGAAGGTTGTTCGGATCTGGTGCAGTGTCTCCACGTTCGTGGGCCTCAAGGACCTCTGGCTTGATCGGGCCATGAGCCATAAAGTCTTCATCCCCCTGCACGTCAAATGCAGCCTTGAAAACTTTTCGGCAAATAGCCTTCGCAAAGGTATATATGTAAGTTTGCACATTTTGGACCGTGCTTTAAGTACTGACCAGTAGTTCTTTTCTAGTATCAGCCGGTTCACTCTCCTTCAAAGCCTCGACCCCACTTCCGTTGCGTGCCTTTGGACCCCGGCGGCGTCGCGTCGATTCACTGGGCGTCCCTTTTAACAGCTCGACGATTGAGTCCACTTTTGTCGTTAGCTCCGCAATCAAAGCGTCTGTGCCCTTCCCGGTAGTCTCGCCGTTCCTTTCCGCGTCAACGACAAACGTCGTTTTCTGACGTTGCGTATCGTCCGTGGAGTCGTTTCCCTGTTGCACCATGTCATTACGTGGATATCCGACAGAAATGAGCTGTCGTACCTGCTCAAGAGGCGTAAAAACGGGGATACCTGAAGTTTTTTCCGGGAACTTCTTTCTCAGTCCTGCCACAAAAGCTTTCCTCCTCTCCGGCCACGATTCTCGACCTGGCTGTTTACCATTTGTACTCCCCTCATTTGGAGTGCCGTCGTTCGGAATGCCGTCGTTTGGAATATTTATATCAGAGGAACGACTTGCGGGACGGTTATGAGGTGATTCCTGTGAAACCTGCGTTGCTAATTCTCGCTACGGGAAGGATCAGCTACTGCAATTGGCATGAACGGCACGACATGCCTTCATCCTTTCCTCCCAATGAACACGCAGCGCTGCCAATTCTCGTACGCGCTCCGACTGCCAAATGAATGTTAGCAAACACCGACGCCACAAAGTGATGCGACGACCTTCATCTTCTCCATCTCATTCCTGAACAATTCATTGATATGACGTATTTTTGCATTCGCCTCCGTGGTGAGATTATTTATCAAATGCTCGGATCTGGCGTCGGTCTCACGTATTCTTTCTATCGCCAAAGCGTTGATTTCGTCTACTTGCTTAGTTATGCCATGCTGTAGACGTTTCACATATTCTTCGCCACCTGATATACGCTTATTGAGACGCTTAATCTTTGGAGATGCGTTAGCTTCTTCGTCAAGCGGCCAAATCCCTCACACATACCTCGTCGTCCTGGTGACGAATAAATGCCTCACTTCGATGAGTACCTGCCATCAAAGTTTCGACCTTTTCACCATCAGTCACTGAAGGTGATGTCTGATGTTGAACCTACTTGTTTTCTATATCGTTCGATTTCCTCTGTCAAATCTGTGTTCTTCCTTGCTACAGACTTATGCCTCTCCACTTGCCAAGGCTCCTTGACAAATACTATCTTCTCGGTGATGCGACGTTTCACCTGTTGGCTATCAGATTCAAGTTTAACACGGGATATCTTATGACTTACCGCGATGTTCTCCATAAGAATGTCATCATCTAAATGTAGCCATTCACGTTTATCGCTTGTTGTCGAAAGACGGGCAACAGAATTTTCAGATGAAGGGAGACCACCCGTCTGTCCCTGCCCGACACGAACGTCTTCATCCAAACGCATGTCTTCATTCCGTGCTTCTGTATCCGATGGAATGGCAGTGCCATTTTCAGGATTCTGCCCCGCAGAGAGCGGGGAGGAGAATGAAAACATAGCGCTATTCCCGTGCAGAATCCTCCGTTGTGTCTTTATCACCCAGAAGACCACCCGGAAGACACATTACCCGAACTTTATCCCACTGGTCAAGAGAGATCGCATCGCTCCAGATGAGTTCCATTGTTTTTGAAACGCCCATTGTCTTGCCATGAATATTACCATATATGGCAACGTGTGTTCAAACAACGGAGTCTTGTGGTATTTCAGCGCGCTCGCGGATCCATCACCCACTCCCGTCTCTGCGAAATTATAATTGCCTACTCTAATACGCCTACTCTAATCCCCATTGCGTCTACCACACTCTTTACAATGGAATTCCATCTGCGATGGCTCCTAATTCTGTCCCAGTTTTTTACGAACCCGGCTTGCCTCCGCCAACTCTTCCTTTACTACTTTGCCAGACCACTGTGTCGATTGTCTACCCCTTGCCTACGATCACAGCTTCTCAGGATATTCCGGTTCTCTCGGAGAAGGCCAACGGGAAGAGAGTTGAGCGTGCAGCGAGGCGCGCTTCCCCTTATCCCACTCCACCAGTCCGAACCAGAACGGTCTCATTCATATCTTCACCTACCGACGGCGCTGAGTCGGACACCTCAGACTTAACGCACCTCTTCGACGAATTAGACTCACGGGCCTCGACAGAGCCTCCGCATGCGTCCACCTCTACCGCGGCTGAACGCACAACTGACGCCATATGTAAACCTGGTGGCGAAGTTGGTCGCCCAGGCCGAGGAGGCTACAACTTAAAGAAGGCTATGATTGGTTGGAGAGAAAGGGAGTTGAAGGCACTCAAGGTATGTCCATCTCTCTCAAGTTTATCGTTATTGTTTATCTGAATGGTACGAAACAGGACTATGTATATGAGCTTATTGATGCCAACCTCGATAAGACGAAAAGTATGCAGTCTCAGAATGAACGCTGTCGTCAGGTTGTTCGCGATTCAGTAAGTATTTGTATTTCCACCTTTTCACTTGCGTTAACAACCGTCACTGTAGGCGTCGGCTAGGTTTCCTAGGTTGGATCGGTACGCCAACTGCTGGCCAGTTAACGACATCATGCTCATGCGTTTGAAAAACACTTCCCGCACTGCGAGGATCGCCCAAGAAAAGATCGACGCGGCAATTGCGCTGGAGGAGGCGAAGGCTGCCAAAGCGAAGGCATCGGTCGCGAAGGCAGTTAGGAACTCCTAGAGTCGTTGCCTATGTACTTTCTTCGTGCCACCCTCTACCCAATACACAGCCTTGATGGCTTGTCCTTGAAATTATCTGTTAATCGTGAGAGACATTCTTGAACCGGCGTTACCCGACAGTTGAACCCAGTAAATTACACGCGATGCATTTTTCAGAAGTCGATGAGCGATGGATGGATGTGACGACATATTATCTTATACGGCGGGTAACAGTCAATTCAGTGGGCACTCTGCCTGACAGTACGTGTATATGATATTGCATTACATGACAAGACGTTTCCACTTTCTACAAAGGCTTGACGAACCCGAGCACCCGCGGCAAACGACTACGACCAATTTGAGTGATCCGCGCAGCAAATCTGGGTTGAATGGCCATCAATGGATCGTTCTCTGACAATACCGAGACACCAACCTTGTGACCACCCAGTCCGATATGGCTGCATCCCTGCCTCGCATATTTACAACGCACACTTTATTCCTAGACCCAACCCTAGCTATGATCACATCCCCGCGAATTGGAGTTGCTATGGCTCGGTTGATTGGAAGTCTGACGTGCCGTTTGTAAAAAACGACGAATGTATGTGTAGTGTCGCCTTCTTGAACGTGGACGATGCAATCGTGCACGTATGGTTGAACCACTGAGTCATCGAACATAAATTCTGTGTTGAGATAGCGATTGCTACTTCGCAGGCCATCCGCACAGCGAGCGGGAACGAAGGTGTGATACGGCCTATTTCGAGAACTGGGATAGTAGCGGCATCGAATCCGCACGTCATGGGTCTGTGCATTATTAAGTCCTGCGTAACATTTTCTTAAAATATGTACTTACCTTGGAAGTTGGTACGATAAATACACGCGAATTGCCCATAGGAGACACGGCGATGACAGCAGTTTCGGGGCGATTCACGAGAGACGCTTTCATCATGCATTTGTGCAAGTAGAACAATGCATGGTAGTCGCTCATAAAAGGTAAGCCCAAAAATGGCGATGCGCAGTCGGCCCTGCGCCACAAGCACGGAGTCGGGAACACTTGTACCGGCAATGTCGCTCGGCGAGATCGCCGTCGCATAAGTGGCGGGGAGCGGTCTAACTGTGAGAGGAAACAATGGTCGGATTGTCAATATACAATATATTACAACGCATTTGAGCACGACAACAATGGTCGGGGTGATGAGACATATCTATGCGAGGTCATGAACAATGGAGATGGTGTTGCGGTTCCTAAAGCCAATGATTACCCGAGAGATGCGGCCAAGCGGATTAGTGCGAAGTCAAAAACAACTGGGTATCGCTTAAGACTCACTCCGCTCAGGAATCCAACCCTTCACCACCCACAATCTCCACGAATACCTGCTAAACTCACTCCGCTATGTTCTGGAAATTTGAAAAGCCTGATCATTATAACCTACAATGCCGACTCAAAGGGCACACAGAAGCCATTTACTGTGTCGCCGTGTCCCGCAACGGTAACCTGCTTGCCAGCGGCGGTACGTCATCGTCCTTCATAACCATAGGTATCCTCGCCAAACATTCATTTAGGAGGCGATGGCATCCGACTCTGGGACCTTCGCACTTTCAAAGCATTCGACCCGCAGCCTCAGAGCCGAGAGCGGCAGGGACAAGTGAGCTGTACGGCGTGGTTGACACGACGCGACGACGCACAGGAGACACTCTGTTGCGGGACGGGTCTAGGTTTTTTGAAGGTCTGGCGACAGACTTCCCCTGCCGTGAGTAATCGCATCGACGAGATGATCATGGAAACTCACGATAACTTCAGGAAAATTTCATCGAAACCTTCGACCAACGCATCGGCACTGGTGCCGAAATCGTATCAATGTCGACGGACGCGTCGCACGACACGGACACTCGCGTTGCGCTTGGCACACGCGACCACGTTGTACAAGTTTTCACTGCAGACAACAAAGGAATTCTGCACAGCGTCTTTTCCATTCGACTTGACACCAGCATCCCGATCGCCGTCGGCTTCGCTGACAACACCGCGAAGGATGTCTACGCTTTTGGCCTGCATAATGGCCAATTGCATGTCCTGAGAGGTGATAACGGACAACTTCAGTCAACCACAACGATCGGAACATTAATGTTTGTTTGAAATTACCTACAATGATTGAATATTGACTGACATCCGTCGCAGTGGTAGTGCGGCCATCAACCCAACCAAAAATGAATTTGTCGTGGACAGCATTGCGAACGGGTTCGACCTCCATCATCTTGACAACGGTGTTTGGAAAAGAAACTACCCAACGGGTAAACCGGAACGCACACGACCGAAACAGGTAGTATTCGGCGAAGACGGCAGAATTGTTGTTGGTGGAAGCGACCATGGTACCGTTTACGTGTTCGACAGTCAGACCGCGTCTCCGTTGTACATCCTAGAACATCGGGGACGTATGGTGCAAACCCTGACGGTGAGTCTTACAGCTGTCATAACAACTCCATGCTGACAGTTCCCTTAGACGCATAAAGGGTCACATAGCGACCTCATCGTGACCGCGTCGTCCAGCTCCTGCCATGAAGTGTCAATTTGTGTGTGGGAGAAGAAGCGGCCCGTGGTGCAAGTAGAAAGGACGGATCACTATGCTCCGACGCCGCTGCTCGAGCAAATCTGTCGAGTAGTCGTGGTCTTTGCGCTAATCTTCCTTTTATGCCAGGAGTCTCCGAGGACGAGCCTCGCGCAGTGGGCCGGCGAAGCGAAGAACACATTGTTGGGTTGCATCGAAGGGGCTCACTTGGCTGTCAACAAAGTTGTGGCGAACGCTGGGAGGAAATGAGATATACGTTGAAACGGTTGGCGATTTGCAGATCGATTCTCCTAAAGATTCTCCACTGGGTGGAGTGTACCGGGTAATTAGTCATAACACACGATTTTGCGAACGGTGTCAGCGACGACCATAAAAGCTATCGCATGAAATGATGATTTGACGTGAAAATTCGACGTCGCGATTGTGTTGCCGGTGGTTGCGTGCATCAAGAGCGATAACTGTGAAATGAACTGGGTGAAAACAGATGACATTCTCTACGAATCTTTCGCGGAGAGCGAGGAACCGACGCCGTGATGGTACTGCCAGTGATCGTGCGTGCCGAAAGAAATATAACCATAGACCTGGATCAGTGGCAATGGAGAAATTTCTCCACGAATCTTTCGCGGAGAAATTGTGTGGAGGGGCTACGTCTCTGCGAATCGTTCGCGGAGATGTTGTGTTGTCGTGACGAGTTTGATGGGCGACACGACGCGTCGGTTTGGTGTGCACGTGATCCGTTGCCCAGTTGGGGTTGGGCTGTGCTCCCTTTGTTATTGTCCTTCCGAGTCATCATCAACGCCCGACCTTGACCTCCAGCGCCTTCTCCGCGAAAGATTCGTGGAGAAACCATCCTACGCTCCCACCTCTCTGCGAAAGATTCGTAGAGAAGTTTCCTTTCGTTTCCTTTCGTTCCAGCATTTCTCGTTGGACTCTGGTGAAGCAGTCGATTCGACGATTTCCTCCTGCTCCCACTTCTCCGCGAAGGATTCGTGGAGAAGTTTTCCTCCTTTTCTTTCCACAGGTTTACCTCACTCTTCACCTACGTCCTCGTTGAGTCGTCGCTTCACTTGAAGCCGTCATCCTTAAAGGCGTGCCCGTCTCGCCCGTCTCGCAGCTGGGCGATCTAGTTTCACCCCGCCTCCCTCACGCGCGAAAACAACACCTCTGATTTCGCGTACATCACGCAGAGTTCATGATGCCACAGTCACTCGTCCGCTGCAAATGTATCACATGCCTCGCCGCCGATCCCGAAGGCTGTATGGTCCGGCGGTCAGTCAGAACTGCCCATATGTCTCAAGTGCAACCGCCCATTTTGTCGCCCCCCACCATTCCACTTATCGGTCCACAAACTGATATTCAAGATGTCGATGCCGCTGCCGCTGCTCAAATCTTTGTATCGACTCTCGTTGATCCCGGCCCAGATATCGATCATCTTTCCTCGCGGCATTGGGAACCCTGCGATGAATCCCATTCTCAATTTGCCCACGATGACAACATGTCCATCAACGATTTCTTTCCGAGCATGGAGGATCTCTTCGATAGCATCCGTAACATTGAAAAGTCATCTCAAGTAAATGACGTTGCCGAGGAACTCAGCAAAATGAATCTCAGTGACCCGAAACAAGTCAGTGATGGACTTCCTGTCGTTGAAGATTCACAATTGCACGAAACGGCCTGTCATTCCGCCAACCCACCCACCCGTCCCGCACGGCCGTCCAAAGTAGATCGTGACCGTAGAAACGTGAAAGCCCTTAAATTGTTGGATAAAATGGACCGAAAGCTCGCAGAGGTCTGAGTAAAGCTTCAGAATCCATCCCCTGAAGTTCTTCTTCAAGTTGACTCCGACATCGCATCCGTTCATAACGCTTTAACCCAAATCACTCGCAGTTCGCATAGTGTGCAAAACTTGAAACTCCAAGTTCACGAGACTTTGCTCGCCGTAGAAGGGCAACTACAGGAAGCCCGACTTGTGTTCCCAAGACGTGAGGGTCATTCGGTAGTTTTTGATTCCAGTATGTCCATTTGCATCGTGACGGTGCGCAGCTCTCTGACTGCAATCTCTAGGTCACCATTATGACATGCCCATTAACCGGCTTTCGAGCGTTGCGCAGGTCTCGCTCTTCTTGGGGGTTGTCTGCAGTGTCATTATGGGTGTAAGCCGTCGAGCAGGTGATCTCATAATGGGAATAATACATGTGCTCATACGTATGATTGGATCAAATCGTGATGGCGATTTGACCCCACTTGCATCCCTCGCCTTAAACGAGACTCCGCGTAACATAAATGCTGCACTATCGCGATTCAATCTGGAAGGCCGGACAAGAGTATACGCCGCTTGTCCTGCATGTCATTATACACATGAGCCTCGTACAGTGCCTGGTTCTCCCCATCCATCATATCCTACCCACTGTAACAATCGACCAAAGCCTGACGGTCCTACTTGCAATGAGCCACTGTTACTTGACGGCAACGGCGATTCTAAGCCAATCAAACCATTTGTATATCATCTCTTCGCAGATTACCTTGCTGGTCTTGTCTCAAGGCATGAAGACAAATTGGATAAAGCTTGTGACGACTGTGTTGAGTCGCTGAAGCACCCACCTCCTGATTTTATTCGAAGCGTGTTTGACGCTAAATTCATCCGAGAGTTCGCAGGTCCAACACCTGGTACCCTTTTTGTAGATCGGCCGGGGACTGAAGGTCGCTATTTATTTGCCCTCAATGTAGATTTCTTTAATGTTGAAGGAATGAACATCAGGGGACCCAAAACATCATGCGGCTTAATTTCAATGGCATGTCTAAATCTCCCTGTCGACATTCGTTACTTGCCCGAAAACATGTATTTAGTTGGAATCGTGCCAGGACCGTCAAAACCGCACCTAAATGACCTTAACCACTACCTCCGACCGCTGATGGATGACATGTCACAGGCTTGGAGTGACGGCATCTACTTGTCTCAAACTCACAATCACCCCAATGGTCGGCATACTCGCAGTGCAATCATCATTGTTGTCAATGATCTTCCCTCCGCTCGAGACACAGCCGCCCTTGCACCACATAACAGTCATATCTACTGCTCGATATGTGAATGTAAGCAGCTGCAAACTCGCGGAAACACCAATTATCACGACTGGCGCGTTCGCGATCACAAAGAAATGCGCCGGCATGCTGAAGCATGGAGGGATGCAACGACACATAAGAAACAAGATGATATTTTTAAGGCACATGGTATTCGCTGGTCAGAGCTTTGGCGCTTGCCGTATTGGAATCCTACGCAGCAACTTGTTGTCGATCCGATGCATTGCATCCTTGAAGGATTAGGCCAACATCAATCACGGCATGTTCTTGGCCTGTCAGCGGCATTGGCCAATGAGCAGGAAGAAATCGTTCCAGCATTTACTCATGAGTTTCGCCATCCCAATCAAGTCGACTGGGACAGTCCCAAGCTCAATGAGAACGAGGTAAAGCACGTAATTGAGATCCACAAGCTTCTGACCGCCCCGAGGAGTGACGACACTACTGAAGAACAGCAGGATGCGCTTTTGTATGACCGACTTATGAAGAAAAATAAGGGTCCATTGGAGTTTGTGTGCAAAGATGTCGGCACCACTGTTTCCCCTGACCGGACTCGACCAACATCGGAACCAACCAAGTTCAAATCAGACTACGCGACGGCACTTATGCAATGGGTGAGTTATGATATCCATTCCTTCTCACCATTACTGATGACATGGTACAGCGGCGTGGAAAGCCTTCGGCGGCTTCCAACCACCATCCGAGGATCACCACCCCCCGTATCATGCAACACATTAAAAATGTCATCAAAGAAACGGTAACTCCGTCATGGCTAGGATCGGTCCCGCACAATTTTGGTGATAAAGCCGCTGGTTCATTGAAGGCTGACGAGTGGCGCACGATGTATACCGTCTATCTACCACTTGCGTTAGTCAGTCTTTGGGGGGAAGGAACATTTCATATGTCAGCAGCTGCTTCGCAAAGGCTTCGGGAAGTTTTGGATCACACTATGTCATTGGTCTCCGCTATCACAATTGCTTGCTTCCGCACCATGACTATTGGACGCGCTATCGCGTATCGCTCTCACGTTGTAAAGTGGCTACAAGATCTTCAACGACTTCATCCACACATTGCTCAGCGTACTAACAACCACATGGCCGTCCACGTATTTGACTTCTTCCTTCTCTTTGGCCCGACACGGTCATGGTGGTGTTTCCCCTTTGAACGCCTAATTGGCCAATTGCAACGTTTGCCACACAACCACAGATTCGGTATGACATTGCAATTGCCTGCTCTAGCGGCATGTTTCTGACTGCTTTTCAGGTCAATTGGAGCACACTGTACTTCGAGCATTCCTCAAAGCCTCGAAGCTGCGCCAGTGGCTTGCAAGGTCTGACTGCCCAGCTGCGATCAAAGAATGTAAGGCTCTATTTGACAAGAGCTATACTTCGAAACCGGATGATTACTCAGGCGGTGGTGAGCATCGAGACAGTGTTTTCTTGAACCCTTCGGATCTCCGTGGCCAGGACCGTCGGGAGGTGCCTGTGCCAAAAGATCTACGTCCTCTCACCAAACTTAGTAAGGTTGTCATGCATGCCCGGTGGACACAAAATGGCGTCGTGTACGCCCGAGCTTCGACCCACCTGGGCAACAGCCTCGTCTACTTCTATCCCCACGATGATATATCACACGTACCGGTACCCGGCTCGATAAAGTATATATTAAATCATGCCAACCAAGTGGTTTTTGCAATCCAACGCCAACTTGATGTTACTCCCGGTGTCGTCGATCCATTTGCACCTTACCCCGATTTCCCTGCAAAACTTTATTCTTCAGCTGTGCGGAAAGAACTTGAACTTGTTAAGCCTAGTTTGATTCTGTGTCATTATGCGCGATGGGCAATTTCTAAAGAGCATGTTGTGATACTATCTCTTTCAAAAGTACGTCCACGGATTTGATATCCTAAATTCATGCTAACGAAGAGACAGGATTAGTTACGCTTGTATATTTGTACCCATAAATTTACCGTGTTTTGATTCTCTTGCATGCGTCTGGGTGATCGCATGTGTGAGCCGGTATCGTTTATGATCTTATTCCACTTTGAACTTTTCAGATAGAGTATGCTGGGATCGATTTACTCATACCTGACGTTAACGCGGTTTAGCGCCTCAGACCTTCACTAAGTATGAGGCCGATGCATCAACGTCAAGCGGTTGTTTCTGGCCGGCTTGCCTCAAGTTGTAGTCATTGAAGTACTATTGATTTTACACAGGTCACGCGTGGTCAATCACAATACTCAACTCAAAGTCAAGTTTATCACCGAAGATTTAGCAGTGGTGCGGTCAACGACTTGCCATGCGTAGATGTCCTACACATCAAGAAGCGGCGAAGCCGAGACTAGGTGGGCACAGTATGGTAATGCCAACTGCGCAGTCTTTCGTGAATAGGACTTCGGGTGGGTAGTCCAATGTCCCATCGTCATTCATCGCTGATTCTGAACAGCGAAATCGCCAGAGGGAAATTCCGCGAAGTTGGGTCCATGTAATGCGGAACATGAGCAACCCCCTTCGTAAGTCGCTTTCGCTATGTTCTGAGTATGTGCCAATGTCGACATCAGTGGAAACTTCGCTAGGACCTCAGCATCCAGAAACGGAAACATATGTACGGATGTTCGTTCACCATTGCGCATAAATATCCCCCCACTTTGTATCTGACAAGACCCTGGTGCAAACGATGGACTCGAGTCTAGAGTTACGAACTTGTTTCTTCCACCGTCGTCCTCTCCTTCGTTGTCAGGCTCACCGCAATCCGGGGCGTGAAATTCGAGTGATACGCACGATGTTAGCCAGGCTCACACCATGAACTGTTTTCGAGACGACTTGAACAATAAATCGTGTTGCTCTCGCCCGTTCTGTAGATGAGCCAACAACGGCACGAGCTACACCTGAAGCTGACATGCAACGTCTGCGCCGCAATCCAACATGAACCCTTTTCGATCACGGAAGACTTCCGCTACGGAACTCGCACAGTTGACGGCTCCGTGTCTAGACTTCAGCAAAGTCCCCGAAGTTGCCAGCTGATGTTCTCACTCTCGTGGTATGTCTTCATGATATGTCTATTTTGCATCTCATTTTGTCTCACTCTCGTCGTTCTCGGGCAGCCGGATTGGACCTCGTGCAATGTCGACCTCATTTCGCATTGTGAATTCAACATAAGACTCCCGCGTCAACCTCATGCTCCGCGCACCTCCAAATCCCTCTGCTCACGCTCATGTGGCTTGCCCAAAAAGACAAATCCCTTCGTCGTCGGCTCGCTGAATAATTGACATATGGTCAAACAGTTCATTTTTTTCTCCTCCATTCCAATTTTTCTTACTCGATGGTAAATTTCTTCGCAAGACGCCAGATCTAAATGGCCTCGTCTTCGTGCAAATCCTCGTCATCTCTGAAGCTCGTCGTAGTTGCCGTCCCCGAATGTCTCCCGCTCGCAGTAACCCTCGCACTGGTGTATGCGACAAAACGCATGACTGTCGAGATGCTCCTAGTGCTTACCGCTCGGTCCATCACCTTGCAATGCAGGGTTGTCACGCGTGGAGGAATTGTCATGGAACATCCAGTTTCCTGCCAACCCGAAGATCACGAGAAGTTGGAGCTCGTGCCCAGACTGCAAGTCCTGGCATGTTCGTCGGCGGATGACAAAAACCTCGTCGTTGAGAAGCTCAAGGAGCTCGGCGAGATTGTCGGTGTCACTGGCGATGGCACGAACGACGGTCCAGTGCTCAAGACCGCACACGTTGGGTTCTCAATGGGCATTGCAGGAACGGGTCACGAATGCGCCCGACATCATCCTCATGGACGACAACTTCGCGTTGATCGTCAAGGCTGTGTGTGAACGACACCTTGCGCAAGTTTCTGAAATTCCAGATCTCTGTGAACATCACGGCTGTCATTGTCACGTTCGTCAAGGCGGTGGCGAATCAGAAAGTGTTTACGTTGAGATTCAATTTCTTTTGCAACGGTCTATTCAACTACGGGCCGAATTCAAATAACGAAGCGGTCCAGAACACATTATGCACATCACTATCACCTTACAGAGATGTCATTTATTCCTCTCGCATGCAGCGCTTGAAGCCTGGTAGGAAGCAATACAACTGACATATTCTTTCCGTCGGGCAACCAATGGGTGTGGGTGGTGAGTGGGTGGTGAGTGGGTGGTGAGCAGGTGATGAGCGGGTGATGCATGGGCAGTGCGTGGGCAATGTGTGGGCGACAAGCGGGCGATCAGTGGGCGATGAGCAGGGTGATGAGTGGGCGATGGTCAAATATTACCTTTAGCTCGAAGATAAAAGTTTAAATTTAGATATTCATTTAGTTCATATTTAAATTTTGTCTTTGGCTGCGGGTTAAAGTAATAGCAAAACGTAATATTTTGAAAGTGCTTCAGCGGCTGCCAAAATATGAAATTTAACTTGTGGTGAAAGGAGTTTCCAAACCTAATATTTTACTCCCAGGTTGAATTTTATATTTTCAATGTTGGCTAAATCGGAATCGAAAGTAAATATTTTGTAATACCTTTTACCCAGGCATTAAATCTTAACTTTAACGTGCAGCAAAAGTCATTGCAAAATATTTTGTTTTGATAACTACTTTAGCAATACCTATAACCGGGGGTTAAAGTTGGAAACTCCCGAAGTGTGATGGACCAACGCGAGAATCTATATTTGATAGGTCGTGAAATCCCCTCGGCTAAGGTCGGCTAGGTGCGTTTACATCAGCAAACCCGTATGACCGTACATACGGCCGTCAACGGCAGTAAAGTGTACGGTTGAGACGGTTAACGGACCGTATCCGTAAGCCCGTACATTTCGCAGGCCAGGATCCTCGACGGTACGGTTACGGTCGCCGTATTACGGTGTATTTACGGGTCGCCTTTACGGTTACGGTGCGCATCCCTATACATGCGCCATGACAAATACCTCACGTATTTATAACGGATGATGCTGGCTGGCATCGTAAGGATGGTTCGCAGAAGAATTTGCGCTCATTCTGGTCGCAGTTCATGCAAACCATGCTCGTGGCGTTATTGTAGGATATTGCGTGTGCATTGGCTTAGATGAGTTGGTCGTTGTGGCTGCTGGGGGACAACCTGCAGCGGCGAAAGTGTGACGAGTCTTCGAAATACATCCTTCAATTCATTATTTCAAGTTATCCTATCAAAATTACCGTACCATGTTACATCCTGTTTATAATTTATCTACAGTCCTAACTTTAAAAAAATCCATATCTGGAATCCCATTGCAGTGGAAGCAAATTGTGGATGGATGATTCGGAATGCTACACTGCGTATTCCCCGCTGATTGCATGTGACTTCACTTCGCGCTCTATCGCGTCTTCTGGGATCGAACCAGGGCTCTAAAAACCGTCATCAATATATTAACAATTCTTCAAATGAAACATGCATACATGCACCCTGTGCGCCTGTCCGTTAAATTGTGGAATTTCCGTCGTGCGGAAGTTCAAGGGGTGGAGTGGTATGCTATTTGTTTGAACGGTGTTACCATGGTTGCGTAGGATGTTTCGTGCGGTCAAGTTTCCGAGGATAGTATTGCAATACAGCCCGCAAAGTGGGAAGTTGGTGATTGAGTACAAGATGTCATTTGGACGTGCAGTGACCTGTTTCGTCGCGTCAGATTGAATGTCGACCAACGGAGTTGAGTAGGTCTTACAAGAATGATAGTGACGATTGCGAACATGGCCGTCCAGGCTCCGGTGTTGAGGGATGAAATCATTAGCCAACCGAGTAAACGGTCGGTTCTGAGAAATATAAAATTGTAAGTGATGAACGGTTACTGGACTGAGAGATATGTTCACGATGGTATGCCATTACGGCTGAAGTACAGCAAAATGCACATGGCAATCGTAGTGACGATATCCACTGCAGCTGCTGAAGAATTTACGCCAATCGCAATTTGCGACAATGACAACATTTGCGTAGTCGTCTTGAATGATAGACTTCACCAAGGTGTAATGAATATTCCATCTCATAATAATGATAGATATTCTCACCCTCGCGCTGTATAAATTATGGACCCGACGACTTGCCAGACGATGAGTGGTGCCTATTTCGTCGTCTCAGAATTCTCGGCGACCCGCCTATGGTAGAAAAAACAAACCAGTACTACTGGAACACACCACTTAAAAATCGGTTTGCTGCCAACTATCGAAAGATGAGCGACACTTCTCAGCCAGATTCAAAGGAAATTTTACATATGTAGATGCGTCGAACGAAATAGCATTGAGCCATGAACGCAACGCTAGCCTGAGGACGCATAAGATGACAACAGTGGGTGGGACGTGGTGAAAATTGTTCACAGTGATTAATAATTGGTACTGATAAGAAATAAAGTCAGTATTAAACATGCGATCCTTTACTAGCAGAGGTTGTACCAACCACGAGTTCTCTGAGGATAATGGGTAAGATGATACGACAATTTCAAGGATATACGTCACTCACGGTCTGACGCCGACGATGTCATTGAAGTTCCCATACTGACTGATCAGTGGTGACCAAACTGAATTTAATGGAAGCGGGCTACATCAGTAGTCCCTCAAGGAGCACCAGAGGTAATCCACTTACTTCCTTTTATTAGGATTATGGTGTGTGCAGTGTCAAGGACCCAGAGCAACGCCACCCAAGCTTTGAGAAGTGTCCGGTCCTTGGGATAGCTGGTGTCATTGCCGTGAGGTATTGTGGGTGGTGGTCTCATTACGACTTAGACAGTTTAGCCCTTACTTTGTGAAGTAGTAAACTCTGAGGGTGGGGATGTTAATGCCATTGACGGAAAGACAACTGATAAGAGACATCATACGTCAAAATGCAATGCGCTCCCCAAAATGCGACTGCGATGAAGTTACCAATTAGGAGAGGACCATACAAGAAGCTAAGGTCAAAGAAAACGGTGGCAGGAGCAGGCATGAGTTGTTAGTTAGGAAAACGGGGAGACACAGAGGCCTGACATGATTAAATGTGAATGAATGCCGTTGTGCCGGCGTCTGTACCAAGCTGCATGGTGACCGAGAAACGCAACTGTTGACCCGGCGAAACGATCCCATCAGATATGACACCATTTATCAAAGGTGTAAGCACTAAACCTTTTCCGCGCTTTGTATTTTCATGTACTTACTGGGCCGTTACAGACCCTAGTCCTGATGGCATAATTCTTGAATGACTCGAATGCGGCGGCTAACATTTTTAAAGTTAATCGGATGATCTGGGGGTGATTCTCATTGAAATGCACAGAATCTGTGCAATGTTGAGTCTGCTGCAGGTCATGCTTGATATAAAACTTTGGAAGTTGTGACATCGCGAACGCGACGCAAGGTTTCTAAACGTGGAATAACGTGGTTGCCAGAGGCACTGCCAGGAGAGTATTTGAATTTGTTATTGCCCGTGATTCCCAATCGCATGACAAGCCGTCGCTGGGTCGCTTCTGGTGATATAATAAGATAGATGATCGACACAGGTGGTGTGGACCTGCAAGGCCAGTTTGGTTCGAATGAGAGTTGAAAGTATAACGTGGTCGACCGCGGAGTTTGAATAATTTGGCGTGTGCCACCTCTGCCTCTAACGCGATGAGTTCTACCGCTTATCTCCAGAAGCTGACTTAGAATGACAAATATTGTGTTTTAAACGCGTCGTACCCTCTGTAATCTGAGCCCAAATTCTTGCGGGAAATTCATGCAAAAATTGTACGCCACACCTTGTACCAAGGCGCAAAGTAGCCAGAGCTTGTCACGAGCCTAATAGAAATTCCAGTGGCAACCCTTGCCCAATCATCTCGACTGTCAAAGCGATTCACTATCGACTTGCATAAGGTGTAAATTTGATTTTTACAATGTCGAAGGCCATATTTTTTCTATACCTTTTGAGAGCGGCTCACTGACAAGTCGTTGGTGTTCTACAACGTGTAGGGTTTTAAGATCGTTCAAGCAGTCATATTCATGAATTCGGCAGAATGTAAGGGGAGATCACGCCTTTCAATTATCTTTGATGTCTAATAAAATTTGTTTGTTTGTATTTTATTTACATTTCACTGCTGACTTGCGTGCAACACCTCCACAACATAAAGTACATCCCTTGCCTGTGTGGACGAATTACGTTCCTTTCGCTTATTTAATATCTTAAATCACGCATCCAAATCATTTTTAAATATTGTATGCGGTCTGTTAATACTGTGCACGGTGAGACCAAATTATTCGTTGTACCTCGACACGTAACGTTCATGTTTAGTAGACTCGATTAACGATGAGTTCCGCAAGGGGAAACATCATTGAGAAACAATGACTACAGAGGAGAAGGCCTCAAGGCTCGTAACGGCCTTACCACCATCAACAATGTTTGAGAGTACAGCAATATCTTGACGTTGCGGTGGAGGATTTATTTATTTATTATTCACATTTGTGACATAAGGCGACAGTACAGAAATTGAGTGGAGTCAGTAACAGTCAAATCTTTTGCGATACCAATGCCGTCAACGCATCTATTCCTGCGGCTCTGAAAGTGTCCTGGGTGACGTTTACTTTTGGCGCGGTATCCCACAGGGTGAGCAGCGCAGTGTTGTTGAGTGAGTACTGTGGCCAATGGGGTAATGCCGACCCGTGATTTGGGTCAAGCCCAGTAACGAAGTGGATGAGATAGTCTTGGAGTTCCCCAGCGACAAAAAATTGAGGAAGATCGCTAGCATGGGACTGTTTCAAATCACGGTGAGAAAATGCCCAGTCATTGGACGAATCGAAGCTCACGGCGCCCAAGATGGGAACAAATTTATTCCGCTTCGTGACTGCGAAGCCGAAAGGCGGTGGTAAGAAAGTTCAGGTGGACGAAGTTCCGAAAGTAACGTACGGTACGAGAATATCGTCTGGTGAGACGCCCTGTTCTTCAATAAGAATCGCCGATTCGAGTGAAATGCATAATCCCCTTGAATAGCGGCAATGCGTTTGAATTGGCTCGACAGTGCATTGGCACTGCCAGTGCCGAACGGCGAACCAACTGCCGGGTTCGCGGGATAGAGTGCCGCTACGTTTTTGACTGCTCCAGACGAAGCAGCTGGGAATTCGTTCGATGACACGAAAGCTTCAAGTTCGGCTTCCGTTCTGCAAGAAAACTTGAATACTTGGTACATAGACACTGCAGCGTCACTCACGTAATGTTACTGAAGTTCAGGGAGAATGCTCTGGAAGCTCAGGAGTAAGCCGCGCAAATTTTCTCCGAAAGACACATCACCTACGTTCCCTCATCGTCGCAGTCCCCATTCACGAAGGGAACTGGAGCTACTTGACCGGCCGAGATCAACTTGTAAGGCGTCTCAGGAATGAAATCTCCATCGACACGGGGAACCCAAGGCTGGTTCAGGGTCTGTACTTTGCCTTCAGTACGGTCTTTCTCCTACTCGGGATTTTTAACTAATAGCACCCACCTGAAAGAAGTTAGGGCTAAGATTAATAGCTGCCGTCAGCTTAGCCAATGGCACATTGGCGAGGCAGTTGAGAGTATCTAAGGCTGTGGCGCAGCCTGCATCTACCACAAGCCGGTCGTAGAACGGCTGTGATAAGGAAGCATTGCCGACAGGGTAAGGTGAGCCAGATTCCAAGAAGGCAGCCCTATAAAGACCACCGGAACTGCCACCGTTGGTGAGCATTTGCAGGGATGCAGAGATTGAGCCTGCTGATTCACCCCAACTACTCGACATGTGGCAGTGAATAACAATAAGATATCAAGTGAAAGCGATGGAACACACATGGTGACTTTGGATGGATCACCTCCGAACGCTGAAATATATTTCTGGATCCATTGTAACGCCAAACGTTCTGACGGACTTCACAATTAAGATTGTTTCATAATGTAAATGAGGATGGAACCTACGATCCCGCAGTCCAAGGTTGGAGACACCTGCCCCGTTCACTTGTGCTCCACCAATGAAACCCCAAGCTATATATAATAATTGTCAGTAGTAATTTACAATGGAACATTTATAGCTCAACCCGCAAGCCTGTAATTCATTGACACAAAAATTATCGGCTGTTTGAGGGCAACCGAACGGGATACAATGGCAGAGCCATCATAATTCGCCGAACCTCCGCTGCGGTACGGTGGGTTGGTTCGAAGGACACACTCCGAGATGGGTAAAAACGTACACTTCAAACCCGCCACCGAAAATCCACTGCAGTACGCGAAAGGTGAGAATCTTGCCACGCAGAAGTTTTCGAGAAGACAGACAGCGACAACCGGAAGTTCGTCAGTCGTCTTCGCACCCGCCGGAGTAATTACATTGACGCTCAGACCTGCCAACACCATGAGTTGTACAACGCCAAACGCCACACCAGTGCTTACAATCTTCTGAAGTAGGGCCTGTAACAATGAGCTGGTCTATGAGTGCGACGAGCGCATTGGTCGTTGCTTGAGGGAAATTGGTGGGCAAGGTAAAGCCGGACGTGACATCCTGCTGAGGGCATGCTGGGCCAAATGTCGTTGCTTTATGTACTCCAGTATAGGGATCCACTAATTGAGGGCGTCGGAATCGGTTTGGAGGAGCGCTGGGTAACTAAGTTAGCTAACAACGAAGAAATTATGAAAAGAAACACCTACGTAGATTTTCCAAACGGAATACCTAAGAACTTGGAGACCGTACCATTCGTTGACCCTTGGAATGTACCTCCATCCAATTTGACAGTCGGGGCCGATTGGGCGACCAGAGCAAACAGCAAAGTGTTGCAGAGGATGAATGGGTGGCGCAACATATTATGATAATGGGACCGACAAGGACTTTTCAGTGTCGCTCCTAATTATATATAATAGTCTGAGATTCTGCGGTTCTCGGAACCCGCCACCACTATTCGTCCACAATGTCACAGGAAATGGTGCCTTGAGAAGGCGCTTGGAACCAAGAGATTTTTCCGGTGATGATGATAAAGTTGCGCTTGACGCGTGGAACCAGATTTCGGTGCGATGTTTGCTACTCGAAGGGATGCCGATGTTTCAAGAACGAAATTTCTTGCGCCATGTCGAGGCCACATGAGCGACATCCGTGTGAGAGACGGAATAAGCTATTAGTATGTGACCAACAATGCATCGGAGAAGAACTGGATACTCGAAATAGAGTCGGATCGCCTGGTGCAGATCTACAAATAGAGGCACACAACCCCGATCGCGTGGCAGTGGCGCGTCGCATTCGAGCTAAAGAACAAAATATTTCCCAACCATGGATCATACTTCTCGCTGGTCGATTGCATCGAAAATATCAAGAGTTAAATTCAGTTTAGCAAAATCCACTTTGCTGTCCCAGAAATTTCGTACATAGGGCATCATGTCAACAATAAACGATAATGTGTTTCGAAGAACTTCAAACGTCACGTCAGCAACGGAGAATTTGTAAATTTACTTCCTCCATTCACAGTATTCCATCATCAGTCTTCCTCTGCCACATGATTGTTGCCGCATCCGCCAGTTTCCTTTTGCTGAATCAGCCATCTGGAGTACGATTGTGCTGCTCATGCGGCATACCACTGGAGCTGTGTTGATTACATCCACAGGGTAAACAGCCGTCCATGAGATTCAAGGTTCCAGAAGGAATTATACAGCGTGTGGGGCATACGTTCGGGACTCGTACGAAAGGACGGCCGGACAATGTCCGTGAAGATGGCGACAGTATTTGGGCCCTCCGACGCAGATGTTAGGCTATGTTCATAGTACCGGATATGCGATAGAAAGATGTTAGGTCGCCATGTCTAGCCTCGGCCGTGTGCATTCGTTGCTACTGGCGTGTAGATATCGGCCTGGCCCGTACAATACGATGAGGGAGAGCCGCATTTGCGGAGAAACAGCCTGAGTACGGAACGCAGGGTAGTGGTCTCATAGCATATTGCGAGAAGCGAGAATGGGGCAAGAACGCAGACCCGTGAATCTTCGGGACGCCGATAGACAGGTACATCTTGGCTGCCTCATGGCATCGCTGGGAATAAGATAGCAGTTGTGGTCGATAGTGAGTAAATAGAACGATTCTTTTCAATGTGGCGCAGAACTGCCAGAATTTGAGGACTTGTAATGGCCAGAAAACTTCATTTGTCCTCGAGAGCACTTCTATCGGCGGCTTGACGGTGGTAAATCATTTCCAGCGAACGTGCCAGCGCAAACCATCTAGAAACCAGGTACAGCAAATGTGAATTTGCCTTATCAACGACAGCAATTTGAAAATGTTCTGCTATAAAACGGGAAGGTGCTCCCACCTGCGTGGGTCTCGAACTTATTGAAGAAGGTTGGAGAGTCGCCATGAGAAACGTACTGCACAACGAGTATCACACGAAGGATGTTGACCTTGGAAGACAGTGCCTGCAGTTTCCCTTCGCATACATTCCGATCGACAGGTGGCCATGGCTAATTTGTGGAGATCGTCAAGACCGTGGTGGAATTAGACGACGATCCGCAATTTCTCAGGAACCGACGCTCGTCGCAAACGAATGACGGTGAGTACTCGGTGAGTGACACTTACGCGACTGGTTAAATCGAGTCGGTTCTCAGCCTACACCTTCTGATGGACGGACATAAGAACATGAATCGGACTTTGCTGCTACAATGGTGGGTCCGGTAAAGATGTGTCCGGTTGACCCATATTCCCACGCGCTGGCGTTGTGTGACGCCCATCACCGTCAAATTGCGCTGGATTCACCCCGATGCCACAGGCGTGCTCAACGGGTCATCAAGTCAATCGAACCGTTTATGTTTTTGGGAGGCTGTCAGCGACCGCTTTCGTGGTCTGCAGGCAATCTCTCCAACGTATAGCGCAGACTGAGATATGGCCGTGATATTATACGAATCTCAGCCAAGGTGGCTTCCACTCACGGTGGACAGGTTGGGGCATGGTGTGACTCTAATTTAACTCCGAGGCCGGACTCTCAGGCTGTTATTAACTGGTCATTTTGGGGATTAGATGACGCCAGTGATCCGCAGGTTCCCCATTCCCCTCCCAATGGTTACCTTCGTACTCGGCATCCTGGCGTTTGCAACGGCTTTCATACTTCTGTTGCTATGGAAAGCCAAGTTTCAAATGAAAGCTACTTCTAAAGGCTTTCCTTTACCTCCCGGTCCGAGACGGCGACTTTTTGTCGGCAACTTATTAGACATACCGCGCCAGAAAGCATGGCATAGATTCGCCGAATGGAAGCAACAGTTTGGTGTGTCATCTTCCCTTAACATCATGCACTCATGTTATAATGTGGTTAGGCGATATGGTTTATGTCGAGGCTCTTGGAAATGGGATTTTACTCCTGAATACCGTCGAGCTTGTGAATGAAATGTTGCAGAAACGATGGTCCATATACAGTGATCGCCCTACCTTTGTCATGGTCGGAGAGCTGATGGGGCTTGACAATGTGATATGATGCCCCTTCTGACCTCCCACTGTGCTTATGTTGATATCTAGAGCATTCCAATGCTTCAGCTTGGCCCGATGTGGCAAAGGCAAAGGAAGATCGCACACAGTCACCTTAGCCCAGACGCAGTCAAAAAATACTACTCAGTTCAGGAGGATATTATTAGTCTATATCTTAACAGTTTAATCGAAAACCCAGAAAACTTTGATTCAGAACTGCGGCTGTGAGTTTATTGGTTTTATCTTTCCATTCTGTAATTGTTAATTTGCAACAATAGAACGGCAGGTCGTGTCATCATGTCTGTTACGTATGGGTTGCCAGTCCACACCTCTGATGACGTGGTTCGTACCACTAGTAACTGGTGGTCGCTCCTATTCTGATTTCGAGGCTTCTGTTGGAATCAAAAACTCACATTCTATAGTATATTTCGGAAGCAGAGGATGTTATGAAAATGATTGGGATGGCCATCGTTCCCGGAGCATTCCTCGTCGATCTCATTCCGAAACGCAAGCCATGTTCCTCTCCTTGATGAGCAGCCACTAAATTGTAAATTTTCATATTCCAGTGAAATTCCTTCCGTCTTGGTTGCCATTCCATAAAATTCAGAAAATTGGCTCCGACGGTCGCAATCGAATATACACGATGATTTCACGCCCTTACGAGCACGTTAAACGTGAACTAGCCAATGGAACTGCGCTGCCTTCCTTTACATCTGACTGCCTACGGGACTACTTCGATATGCACGGGTCTGACGTTGATGCCGATACAGACCATATTATCCGTTGGGCTGCAGGCGCCATGTACGGAGGCAAGTCATGTCATTCACTCACCGATACAAGATAAGTTTGGTTAGCTAATCCTCTGCCGTAGCTGGCGGTGAATCAGTAATGTCATTTTAATCACAGTCGTGGCGCTGGTTTTGACATAACACGCATCACATAGACGTATGCTACAATTTTATCGTTCATCCTTGCGATGGCCCTGTATCCAGAGGTGCAAGTTAAGGCAAGAGAAGAAATAGACCACGTCATTGGGTTTGATCGTCTTCCGTCAATATCCGACCGCTCTGGAATGCCGTATATAAATGCGACCATCAAAGAAGCACTGCGCTGGAAACCTGCATTACCTCTTAGTATTCCGCGCCGAGCAAACCAACCAGATTATTATGGAGGTTCGAATCTTGAAATATAAAATCTCGGACTTTGATGACTTATGAACCGCAGAATACTACCTCCCTAGAGGCACAATTGTGATGCCGAATGTCTGGTAAATGATGAATAAGGTACTTCGTGATTTGAGAGTTGAACATGTCAATTACAGGGCTATTTCGCATGATGACAAAAGCGGCATTCCATCACATCGCTTCGCACCGGAACGATTCTTGACTTCTCACGTTAAGGAGACTGCAACTGATCCATACAGCTATGCCTTTGGATTTGGACGTAGGCAAGTACCGGTACTTGCATGCCAATGTCCGAATACCCATTATTGATTGCCGCTATCAGGATATGCCCCGGAAAATATCTAGGGGATAATAATCTATTTCTTCTAGTCTCGGGCCTAATGGCCACCGTTGAAATATCCAAAAAAAGGGATGCAACGGGTAAGGAGATGCCGCTTGATCCTTCCTTCACGCCTGGTTTGGTAAGGTACGTATCGAACTTCTTCGATATGTGCATTGCCTCATCGTCGTTCCAATACAGCCACCCAGAGCCCTTTAACGTTCAGATTATGCCTCGTTCGACCCGAGCTCTCGCTGTAGTGAGGGAGAGGGTGGCGAGAATCAATCCTGGCTCTGGCATGTAGAGGTTGACCGCCACAAGTCTGCAAGTTGTGTCATGACAAATCAGTTGACCTCATTGACGTTTATAGTCCTTATAGAGGTATGATCTGTGAGAGGTTTGAACATTGAACAAACTTAGAAACTGCTCTATTTAGTACAGTATCTATTCGGTAAAGTACCTCGAGAACCATTAGCTAAAATTAAATTGTGAATGCGCGGAGTGTTGACGTAAACTCGCTCTACTATGGTTATAGTAAGCGAGAGATCTTCACAGGTGTTAGCGTAAATCACACACCCAATCACATTACTCTTCAGCTCAAGCTCAGATCGGCCGTCATGGCAGCCGCGGCCAGCACCCACGGCGCGCTGTGTTTAAGCAAGAAGCTGAACGTATTGAACCGTAGCAGGCTTTTGGTAAAATTACCGATCATTGTGTGTTGCCTGGATTCCCTCTTCCGTCTGGCTTCGTTGATATGTGATTTCAATGCTTTCGCCGAAGCAATCCAGCGTGGTAATCACGGATATACTGTATATACAGACCGGCCATGCGTTCACTTTGGAGCATTGATAAAATTCGTGACGGACACAATCAGACTCGTTGGGCTTCATCTGAAGTGCATGGTTCCAAACGCACGGCCAGCACTAGTACTACTACTGTTACTGAACAACGAACTGCACAAAGCGCCACGCGTCGGTCGCCTTTGCGAACATCCTTACAATGGCAGACCCGCAAGCACCAATAATTGTCGATCTAACTAACACGTACGGCGCCATTGTAACTGGAGCTTTCATTGCGTGTGCCTTCTGGGGTGTCCATTGTGTTCAATGGTGAGTTCGGTTCGTCGCTACCGTTGAGGGGGACGCTAACTGAGAGTTGTTCAGCCTGTATTACTTCGCAAGGTAACCTATTTGATGACCAAGAGCTCATAAATTGTGATACGCCTATTGTGCGATAGCTACCCTAAGGATAAATGGTACGTCAAGTCCTGGGTAAGAAAACGGTACCTCTCGCATCATAAATTTAAAATTCTTATTGTTCCCGACATTCACGTAGGTCTCTTTGCTTTGGGCGTTGGATACACTCCATCAAACCGTCCTCATTGGCGGGAGTAAGTTTGCAATAATCCAGTGACCGACAGAATTGACTTTCGCTGTAATAGTCTGGACACCCCTCATCGAACGCTATGGAGACTTTGAATTCCTTTTGGAAGAATCGAGGTAAGAGCATTATCAAGAAACAGGGTCAATTTCTGATCGAAATCGATTGTCTTTCTTTCTGTCTTGCAGCCTCCTCACTGTAATTCTAGCCTTTATGCACGAGCACTGTCCCGGCCGCTAACCAACTGTCGCAGTGGCAAGTTATGGTCACCGTATGGTCCCCGCAATTATGACATGTCTGCTCATCGAATCTGATGTTGGTTTGATTCAGGCAATTATCGCATTTATGGCGCAGGTCTTTTTCCTATATCGACTGTTCACATGTAAGCCATTCGCTCCGCAAAATAATTTGGAGATCCATGAATGACATGATGACAGTCAGCAAAAATTTAATTCTCAAATGGAGCATTCCTGTCTTTCTCGTACGTTGCCTCCGTCAAAGACATATTTCAGTTGTAAGCTCTTGGATTTTAGTCTCCTTTAGTCGTCTGGCAAGTCGGTGAGTTATTCTTGGGTTCATAAATTGATCTTCGGTAACAAGGACTCATCAGTTGGGACTGGACGTGAGTGTCTGACGTCTGTTCCACACTTAATTTTTTACCCACATTTTATTAGTTTTCGTGGGGAGAGCGTGAGTGGTCTATCGAATAAAGCCAGATAATATCCTGAGGCAGCTATCTGAAGCCTCTCTTTCACGAGCACAACTGAGCTTGCCACTTTGAACGTAAGTTCTCTTCATACATTCGTGATAGTTCTCTTCATTTACCATCTGCGAATAGAAAGTTGAAATTGGCGTCAATGCTTCAAGTGCTGCCGTCGACTTAATCATTGCATTTGGTTTGTCTATATTGCTTTACGTTCGTCGTACGGGCATCAGGTCGTGCGTCACTTCATCTGCAATATTTTGTTGAATATGCTCCAATAATACTCGCAGA
Source organism: Rickenella mellea (assembly GCA_004355085.1). Taxonomy (NCBI): domain Eukaryota; kingdom Fungi; phylum Basidiomycota; class Agaricomycetes; order Hymenochaetales; family Rickenellaceae; genus Rickenella; species Rickenella mellea. The sequence goes on from ML170192.1 coordinate 280,813, forward strand.
ACGGATCGTCTAATCGGAAGGATCATTGCCCTGTCAGTAAATACTGGCATGTGGACGGCGGTTTTTGCGCTCCTGACTGTCCTCCTCGTACGTATAGCGACAATTTTCTCTTCTGCCTCAACCTATATTTTCACAGGTTGTTCTACGGTCCAAGGATATCGTATATGCCATTACATCCTTCCCTCTATGTGCACTGTACTGCAATACGGTGATGGGTAACCTCAATGCCCGGACATATATGCGCACCCTCGCGCAGACGACTAGCACTGTCAGATCTGGACCACGAATTTTTTCACGGGGTCCCAAGGTTGCTGTATATCATTCTAAGCAAGGAGAATCTGAGTCGGAGGTATAAATTTGTTAGGAAGGTGTACAGTATCCACAGCAATGCAGCATAGGTTTCTCATAAACGTCCTGAAGGAATTGCGGGATTCATGTTTCCAAATAGGTGGAGTTCTGTTGACCAATTACAATGTCTGTAACTGTCGGGGTCCGGCACCTTGGCGTACGCGTGTAGTACCATCTCAGTGTCTGGCCACATACGCCCACAGGCTCGATTCCTAGTCGCGTTATAATACTAATAAATAAGGGACAATCGGGACCGAGCATCATTTACACGAGTAAACGTAAACATCGCTAGCATTGGCTGCCAGTGAGAGTCTTCGAGTCACTCTTCTGAACAGAGTCGTATATAATGCATGAGAATCAGAGCGAATAGGGCAGGAGGATGAGAATGCTCGCCGCAACCGAATCGAGGTAAATTGTGTCCACAAGCTTTCGGACATACAGTACACCGGCCACTGCCCATGAGAGACATGCGTAAAATCCGAGCTGTTGGCGGAGACGATGTTGAGTTTCACTGAGTGACTAATAATGTCCAGGGAAGAAAAAGTCTCTGGCTGTCGCTGTCGCGTCAAAACATTAGGCGCCTTTTGTTGTCCGTATCGCTAACCGATAGTCAAATTTTATTTTGCGTTCTTGAGACCTCTATGGTGTAGGACTGTAATCGGAAAAGTCTGTGCTCATATGCATGGCGTTGGTACAGGTAACTGCATTATTTTGCGCCGAAATGATACGAAACGGCACACCTATCATTCTTGTGCGTCTGGTGACAAATAAATAGAAAGAGGGGAATTACTAAAATATCGTACATCTTTTCCGTACACGACCTTAACCTCTGTGCTGGCCCGCAGTCATAATAGATCTGCATCAGGAACTTCGCTACGATTTTGAGAATCGATCGTCTCGACCGAAAGCAAAACCTTGGGTGACAAAAGAGAAACAGCATTACACAGCGAATTCGCCACTGATAGTGTGAGACTTCGTTTCGTGTGATGTGGTGTCTTCGGTGGTTGAGCCAAGCGTCTAAAACTGCCATCAGTATGAATGTCATCTGGACTGAAATATGCACACATGTATCTTATCGAATTGTCCATCAAGTTGGGAATTGCCGCGGAAACTCATGGGATGGAGTGGTACGCTATTCATTTGGACAACATCACCCGCATTGCGTAAGAAGTTTCGTGAGGTCAGATTTCCAAGGATGGTGTTGCAATAGAGTGCGCAAAGTGGAGGATATGTGATGGCATAGAGTAGGTCATTCGGTCGGGTAGTGACCTATCGTATCATTTCGGATTAAATGGTGGCCATCGAAACGAGGTGGCTCTTACAAGAATGACAGTGATGATAGCGAACAGGGCAGTCCAGGCTCCGGTGTTAAGAGAAGAAATAATTAGCCACCCGAGCAGACGATCGGTTCTAATGTACTGAGTTATGGATGATAAATGGTACGAGAGTTGCACTTACGACGGGATCCCATTGCGACTAAGGTACAGCAGAGAGCACATGGAAATGGTGATTGCTAAATCCACTGCTGCAGCGGACGAATTTATCCCACTTGCGATCTTCGATAATGAAGACAGTTGGGCAGATGTCTTGAGAGACAGGCTTCAATCACAGAAATTCAAATTTCATCTCATAATTTGGGTTGAGCAGTTTACCCGCGGGCCGTATAAATTATGGTCCCAACTAGTTGCCAAACGATCGGTGGTGCCTGCGAATACTATCAGAATGCGCGGCCAAAGAACAAAAAGAACAAAAAGACAGACCAGTATTGCGGGGATAACCCACTTGAAAACTTTCTTAGTACTGACTATCCAAAAGTGAGCGATAGCCCTTGACCACGGTGGGTGGAAGACGTACATATGTAGATACGCCGGACGAAATAGCATTGCGCCATGAACGCAACAATAGCCTGGGGGTATATCAGATTGGCAATAGCAGTGAGGTTGCGATATGGACGTTACATTGAACATTGTATAGTACTGACGCCATACGTCCGAATTAATGAGAATACTACAAATCAGACATAGAGAGGTCTATGCTAACCACAAGTTCTCTGAAAGCGCCGATGTAAATATATTTCAAGTAAATATTCCAATAGAGTGAGGTCCTCACGGTATGATATTGAAAAGGTTGACGTAGTCACCATAGCCTTGGATGAGAGGAAACCAAACTGTCGATATTCTAAGCACTAGTTCGTGCACGCTAAGAGGAGCCTGACACCACTTACTCCCTTTTATCGAAACCATAGTATGCGCGGTGTCGAGACCCAAGAGTAACAACACCCAAGCTTTCAGGAGTGTTGAATCTTTCGGATAGCTGGTCCCGTGTCGTAAGACAAGGTACGTGAGGACGATCTTCAGGGTATCTCTCACTTCATGAAATAATAAACACTGTCGGTAGAATATTAGTGCCAGGGTTGCATTAGAATTCGCGACACGATACGAACGTCTGAATGCATTGCGCTCCCCAAAATGCGACTGCGATGAACGTGCCAATTAAAATGGGACCAAACGAGAGGCTAAGGTTAATGACAACGGGAGCTGGGGCAGCCATGGATGTGTGCGCTTGAAAACGGGGATAGCTCGAGCACTATCTCAAAAGCGCTGTAAATATAGCAGGACGGAATACTGCCGACGAAGAAGAGTTCGATCGATGGTGATAGTATGCCTAACGCTTCCCCTATGATGTTGATCTGGCAGTTGTCTGTTGTGAGTCGTCATTTTTGGAGCTTTGCACAGCGTGGTCCCACACAAGTCCACCACTTAACATCCGAAAAATAACTTCTTTGGCCATTGGATCAAGCGATATCTAGACATCTACTAACATTGTAAAAATCAAGCTCCGGCGGCGATATAGTTGATGAAGATAAACGTACCTCTCGAGCTTTCTCACGCTTTGACGGGTCTTCTCGACCTTGCGGGTAATAAGCTTCCTCCCATCTTGATGCTAAAAACCTACCTGTCCTAAAGTTGTCGAGTTTCCCAGGGCTTAATTAAGTAAATGCATTTCCTTAGGCGGTGGTCGCAACTTTGGAACATTGGCGTGTTCCGACATCGGCGAAGCTTGTAATATCACGAGTAACTGTGGACACAAGTCAAGAAGGTGGTTATGTCATTTCCATCATGTTATGCCAAGCGATGCGGAATCCTGGTCGCTGTATGAGGACATCAAATCTGGGACTCTGGGTGTGGTTAAGGTTCACTGTCGCATTCCCGCCAATGGGATCACGTCGTCCCGTAATTTGGGTCAGGCCCAGTACCAAAGTGGATGAGAGATAGCCTCGAAGCCAGCCAGTAGCAAAAGAACAGAGGATGATCACAGCAATGCGTCTGTTTCCGATTTGGAAGCACGGTGAAAGTTGCGCTCGCATACAAGATGATTCGAAGTCTCACATCACCTAAAATTGGAACAGACTTCTTTCTTTCCATCACTGCGAAGAAGTTGGTTGTGTCAGAAAAGGACAGATGAATGACGTTCCTGATGATACGTACGCTACTAGAAAAATGTGTTCTTTAAGTTCTTTAATAAAGTTGCAGAGTCGAATGTAGCGCTTAACACTCTTGAATGGCTGCCATGAGTTTAAATTGACAATGCATTGGCGCTTCCAGTACCGAACGGCGAGCCTACCGCCGCATTTTCAGGGGAAAGCCCTGTTGGTTTAAGCATAGGATGCACGTTCGTTCTATGACGTACTGTGAACGCTCCCGTCACCATGTCGCTCTTGAAATAATGACTGTGGACAGGAAAGAAACTTAGCCTTGAGTTGGGAGGAAGGCTGGGGGAGAGAGAGGTGAAACTTGATGCGAAATGGAGAATCCGCATATATTCGAGACACGTACATGTAGCTCGGCGAATGTACAGGCGTTAAGTGTGTCAAGATCTATGTTTCGGATTAAATGTCCCATGGAAGGTAAGTATGCGCCACATACTGTTGCGAGTCACTTCAACACGGTAACCTTCAAGCCTTCTTCCATATATTTCATAATGCCAGGATCTTCCAAGAGATACTTTGCCTGCCATCTAACTTTCACTTCGGTAAGCTTCGCAATATGAAACTTCCTCCTAGTGGTTGCCGCGCATGACCACCGCGAGGCTACCATCTGTATGACATTATATGGATTCGCAGATGGCCCCATAACTTCGAAGGTCTCCATTCTAGGACAAAGCGGAGCTTGTACGCTTCCATCATCCACTTCGAGCATTGTAATCACTGGTTTGTAGACCATGAGGACATCGCCGCCTAGTGAGGTGACTCCAGGGACGAGTCGAAGGCATGTAAGCATGTCTTCCACTTGCATTGGTCCTCCCTGGATTCTCAACTCCTTGAGATCTGGCTTTGATCGCTCCAACAGGTTGGCGAGGTGTGGCCAACGCTGCCCGGTCGCGTCGGGGTTACATCGATACATGTCGATCGTTAAATGTTCCAATCTTGGCAGGGATATCTGGTCCAAGAAGGGCCCAACAGTGGCATCACCCGAGTCCCATGCTACACTGATTGTCTTCATAAACTGCATCGTTCGAACCCTCCATGGAGCGGGAAAACCTCGATGCTGACCGAAATTAATTATGCAGGTATGAAGCAGAGGGCAGTGGTCGAAGATGTGAAGCAAGTGGTTTGGAGAAGGGTCATTTTGTATGTATAACTCGCACAAGTGATACGATTGATACTGTTTGAAGGTCAAGAAGAAGGGACGACCGCGGAAGTTGATCTTGCGTAGATTTTGTTGTGGAGTGAACTCGGGCAGGGGTGATGCCCTGGGTACTAAAGATGGGAATCCAACATGGGTGAATTCCTCCAAACCCCCCGCCAGATTTAAAACAGACACAATAAATTGGTTTACGTGATTGACGGAGTGGTGACCATGAGATGCACCTTTATCTGGTGGTTGGGATGTCAGGTGAAATCGTTGGAGCCGAGGGGCATGGGACAAGATAATTTCGAGAAATGGACCAGGGTAGTAAGTGAGCTGTATGGAAATTGGTAGTGTTCGAGATCGAATGAGCCATTCATTTAAGGGTGTCTGAAGAAATCCATGATCGATGCCATCTATGGAGATCGCAGTCCATAAATTGGGTGTCAAAACAGACAAATCTTTCCATGTTCTGCAAACTCTTGCGAGCAATAATGGAGCGTCGCGAATTGACGGGCTCGGGAAGTCTTCATCTGGAAGGCAGTAAGCAAAAATGTGGGACATGATTTCGGAGGGTATAGTAGACATGTGGGTATTTCCAGAACTTTCTCCCATTTCTGTGACCTGCTTGGGCGAATTGGGCGATATTGAATGTTGGTCTAACACTGGTTCTGAGCGAATGATGGAACAAGTTGGTTGAACGGAGGCAAAATGGTGTTGGTATTGTTACGTAATCGGACCACTGCTTGGTTGCAACTGCGCGAATGGCGACACAGACTGTGTATTCCGCCCAAAGTTCTAGTAGCAAACCACGACCGTCATTCCCCGTTCATTCGTTTCCACAAAGCTCAGGCTCTGCGACGGCTCCGACGACATCCTCAGCGTTCAAAGCTCCAGCGCACAAGCATGCACACCATCTTCACTCAATCCCTCCTCGAGAAAAGTCAACGCGCACGCTCATAATCGATCACATGCTCTGGCTGCATGCCCGTACACGTCTGCAGCAAGCTCGCGCAGAGCTGGGTATGACAGTGAGCATTCCAGACGAGTCCGAACCAAACTCGACGATAGAGAAGAACACGGAGGATCCCGAACTGCTTAGCGACGGTGAGGACTTATCGAAGCTCAAGTTTCGCACCGTGGACCAACCACCGGATGGGCGGTTTGCTGAAGAGGACGAATACATGTCAAATCAGAATGTTACGGTTGCGCATACCTTAAGACTACGCGCAGATGGGTTCGAGAAAGTGCTAACGGCTATGTTGGACCAACCACCTGAAGTGCAGCCTCCATACTCGGACGAGGACGCGCCTCGTACACCACCGGCGATCCACGGATCAGGAGAGCATCATTTCCCAAATGGCGTGAGGCTACGGTTAGCCTTAGGCACACTTATCAACGACCTGTTCGCGAGAGATATCCCAACACCGCTCTCCGCTACGTCATCAAATACACCAGCGTCAAAGTTGCGCTCCTCTGCCACTCCTTCCATGTCACCTTTGACGTCGCGATCGGCCCTTCCTCCACCAGCGTTGTCCCTGGACCGAGACGCCGAAATGGAGAGTGATGTCGATCCGAAAAATTTACCCCCATCCCTCATATTACTGTCATCTGTATCCAATTATACTCTGGGAACTGTTCGGGACATTGATTCAATATTAAATCCACCCTCCGATGAAGATAACAACATACTACCAAGCTTTTCGGCTTTCGCTCGTGGTAGCGCAGGCACTGCAGAGGACCTTCTGCCGCCGATCCACTCGCTTTCTTCTTCATCCGATGACTCTCGATTGCCGGTGAGCACACGCTCCGCTATAGCCATGCCATACGATTGTCCACCTATGATTATGTGTGGGGCTATTCCCACTTAAGCCCAGTGTCACACGACGTTCGCTTAGACACCTTTTCTAACCTATTATTTTTCTGTCTCCATCGTCACTGTCTATGCGGTCGATTTTCATTAATCTAACCCATGCGTCTTCAGAGCGTTGCTACTTATCCAAGCACCACCTCTTCTCGAAGCGACACCGTGGCTTCGCCAAGCGGTACAAGGAACCCAAGCCAATCAACTCGCGCGACAGGTCGAGCGCTACAACTGTGGAAAGCAGGCATTGAAATATCTTCCGCTAACTCCCCACCATCCCTTAGGTGTCCCCGTCACTTAATCCACTCATGCGTCATCTGCGCAGCCGTTCGCAACCCTACGATCCTTCCTGGACCGCATTCGGGTTCCTCTCATCGTGCAGGATCGACCAGCCCCGTGATCACCCGGGGATCGATAACGCTGGGAAGCAATGGATCCAAGACGAAGACAGCTGGGATTGGAGCTAGTCACGGATTAGTTTCATGGAAGACTGGCGCTGGTATTGGCGGCGGCCTTGCGAGACCCGGGGTGAAAGGCACCGCACTCCTCCGACGGACAGTATCACAGAGCACCGCGCATCCGAATGCTAAAGATTCAGGTCCATGCGCAGTTGGAGGGAAATTATCCGATCTGATTCCCCGATTTCTGCGATTAAGTGCGTGGGTGGCCGTCGAGCTAGGCATGGAGGCGCAGGACAGGGAAGAGGAAAGAGAAGTAGGTAACATCACATCTGATCCGGCATCGAACGAGAAAGAGAAGGCTGGGGACGAGGGACTCGCGTCGCCTGAACAACGCACAGACGAACGTCAGCAATCCAAGATACGCAAAGCGAGCGTTTCCACTGCATCTCCTCCCTTCCAGCCATATAAGGGACCTACCTCAATTCCACCCGAATCTTTTACGGTCTCGTTCCGTCCGACTCGAGAGTGGTACGCTATATTAGCTGGACTTCTCACGCGCGCGGTGTTGGAAGGTTACTTGAGTCAGGGATGGAAAGGACCGCAAGCTATGGAATGCCTTCTTGGCGTTGGCGTTGGTGTGGATTTTAATTCTGGCTCAATGACCGGACCCGAGAAGCGCGCTGATGGGAGCAAGGCCGGCACTGAGGATGACGAGTTTGACTGTATTGACCCGGACGACTTTCCGTCCCTTTTCGACGCTGCTGTAATTCTCTTTCCGTCGTCTGGGGAAAGCGGAAATGTTGCTTCCGCAGAGAGAGAGGACCGTTCGTCATCGTCGGCTGCCAATGTGGACTATGAAGACGAGATGATCGATCGGCTCAGAGAGGTATGGAGTAGTGGTTCCATCGATCTTGCTCACACTGACGCATCTGCTTAGTTCCTTGCAGTGCACGCAAACGCACCTGATTTAACGACTCATTTGGAAGATTTAGCGTATAAATTTCCGGCAGAACCAGTCGAGCGTGCAGCTGTTCGCTTTTGCGAAGCTGTTGCGAGGTGGAGAGGCAAACCTGAATTGGAAAATGTGAGTGAAACATGTGCTGGTATTGTCACGAGATATACATCATGTTGTTTTCTAGTATCGAAAGAAACCTTCAGGAAATAAATCCAATACAGTTCCTATGCAGGTTGACACAGTTGACCAATCCCGTGGTTCCTCAGTGCAAAATCCGGCGAAAACACCAATTGAGAGATATTTCTCCCCACCTCCATCCGCAACCAGTTTGTTGCCTCGAAACAAACGCCGAAGGTTGACAGTTGATGAGGGACGGGAAAGGGAGTTGGCCAGTTCTGGTATGGGTTCCAAGAAGGTTAATTTTAATGTAACAACACCTCAGTATGGAGACTACATGTCCTAGTCAAGTAAAAATTTGTCTCATAACATCATTGAGAGTTCAGGAGGAGGACATTAATTTGCATGTTAAACCATACAGGATATTTCAATTCATATGTTACAATTTGTCAAATTTTGTTCCAGACTGGCTGACAGAAGGGATCATTCAAAGTTGGTAAACATGTTGGGTGATGGTTTAATTGAAAGGCCGCTGAAAGCAATATGAATTATCACCACCCACAGCAACCTGGCGAGGGAGTGAGAGTAAGGAGATATTGAGCTTTGTTCCGGGAATATGATCAGGGTATTGGCTAACTACGTATTCTCCTCCCCACAGGGCAGTGGAAGCCAGACAAGCACAGCTCCGCCAGGGAGCTGGCAATGGACTATCGGAAATAGACACTGGATTGCAGAGGAAGAACTGCTCCAGCGGCACACGCGACGACACGACAGTCATGGTTGGTTGGAGACAAACGAACTCTCTACAAACAGATGTAAACTAGCACCACCCTACCTCGCCGACTTGCCGACTTCCAACACGGACAAGTGGTTGCACAAGCACTCGTGAGGTGCCAAATTTTCGCTAATCAAAAGTTGCTTTGATTTTACACTGAATGTAAGTGGGTTGGCTGCACACATGGCTGTGGGCTAAACCTGTCTTGTATCAATATTTAGCATCGTCACAATTTAGCAGCCCACGAAGTCCCCGAAATGTTACTCCACAAGATTTTTTGTGAAGAACCAATGCCATTGTTTGCTGGTAACCATCTAGACTTCAGATAGAAGTATGACAGGATATTTCCAGTATTAGTTGAATACACCCCTGGTGCTTACAGCAATTACTCCCGGATCATCACTTTGACCTGGATTTTGACAGTTTATTACATCCACACTGCCAGCGACGACCACAGTGTGGTTTTGTTCCTGAGGGAATTGTCTTCTGCCAATTGTTTTTAAATGTTCACTACTGAAGGTGGGAATTAATCTTGTCTATGGAATTTTGATCTTAGCAATATACTTGTGAAAACATTGACTACATTGACAACAATCTAGCTTGCAAGAATGTTGGGATAATCTAGTAGACAATTTATTTACTACATGAACCTTATTACCTCTTGTGGAAGTTTAGCATCTTTTATATAGACACTGAGTGAATCATGGTTTTATTATTGGTTTGGGGAAACCTAGCAAGCTAGGTTGCATTATGATAAAACAATGGGTGTAATTTGGCTCTTCTTTATCAAGTATAAACACAGTAATCTAGTTATACAGTGCCGATGAATTAATTCTGATGCATATCAGCTATAATTTATAGCAGATTTGGTTGTTCTATGGCCCATGATCCCACCAAATCTTCCAATTTAAAGAATTAGGATCTTTTTCAATGTAATCAACCCCACAATAAGGATCAGCTCCATAATTGTAATAACATAGTTCCTAAAGATCATATCTCACATGATTATATGTATGGCAGAAATAATAAATACATACCATAATGGCAATCATTGAAGCATAACCCAGCTTTTCTGCAGTCTGCCTTAGAAGGCCATGTGCAGGAGTAGCTAATGGATTTTCCAAAAGCTCCTGCACTACAGAAATATGTGTTTCAGTCAAATCTTCAGAATAGTTTGAAAATATTGATGGTATTTCAAGTCCATGTAGAATGATGCTTTCAATTGCATTAGCATGGGCATCAAGAACATCACTATCATTTGGTGATATCTCTGATTCAACCAAATATCTAAGTCTATCACAAAGTCTTCTAATGATCAAATCATAATAACAAAAATACACATCCAATGGACTTCTATTTGAGTCTGATGAAATTTGCCAGGGTTTATAGCTGCATTTGTAAAGTTGCACTCTGACTTTGGGAAAATGTGACAATAAAAAATCAAAGTGAGAGGTTGTGTTTTCTGTATAATTTCTAAAAAGTGATTCACATTTGAAGTGGTTATCAAATAACCTATAAAACCAATGGGGAACAAGGTAAAATTCTTCACGTGAATATGGTAGAGATGTTTCTCTTTGTGATGAGAAAATTGTGTTCATGAACCCGAACATACCAGCATGAGCTCTACAACTTATGCTGGAAGATGACTTAATATGTTTGGCTGCATGAATAAAAATATTCTCCTTTATAGTTAATTCTGATTCCTCCCAAGAGGCAGTTGTTCCATATGGTGAATAATTATACAACTCAAGAATATATGAAGCATATTCTATTTTTGCAGTTGTAATACCACATGCAATAGTTTTGAATGTCAATGATGATAGTCGATTTCCATTAAACAGTTCAGAGAAGCTGCTAAATTTTTGGCTTATAATAATTCTGCGGCTTTCAAGTTCAAAATACATATTTGCAGTATCCAAAATATTCTGGACCACCTTCACAGTCCAAGCAATATCTGCATCTGGAAATTGAATGTAACATTCAACTTCACAAAGCTGCCATAAAACAGAAGTTGCTCTGGTCATCTCCCATAGTATAGGTACTTTGTACTCACCAGATCCCCAAATTCCAGGAAGAGTGGGAAACTTTGTCAAACTCTGCAAAACAGCCACATGGTCCATTGATGTCATTTTAGATGATTCCTGTTCAGAATAGTAAGGAGTTTGCAACAACCAATATATGGCTTCAAGACAAGGTATCATGATACTATGTATTGAGAGTTTGAGTGTATTATTTTTTGAAGTGGTTTCCAAAAGTAGCTGGATATTTTCTAACATTCCAGACTGAATAAGAACAGATTGTGCCCTTTGGGAGATACAACGGGGCTCTGAATGTGACTTTACAAAGTCAGGTATAATTTCAATTATGCTAATCACATCTCTTTCTGCCTTTGAGAACTTCATCACCCATTGAAGAGATTTACTATCCCTTTTAGTAAGTGGTTTACATGCTTTTGTGTGAAACTGATTCTCTTTGGCAAGTGGGATGCATAACCATTTTGCCACATATTTTCTTAGCAAATCCACCTGACAAGATGAAGTAATTGTCCTATATGCTAATGCTGAGCACGAGTCCAGGATACCCGGGGATCTTGTGGGTATAGATCCGTGGGAAACCCGCGGGTTCGGATCCCAACGGGTTTATTTTTTTGGCAAGTTATTTTCTTTGCGGATCCATGTCACAGAATTTCTTACCTCCAAACCCGCGGATCTACTCGCGGGTTACTCGTGCATTTTTGGGTGTCTTACAGCTGCCCACAGATAGATGTATGGTACATAGAAATAGATATATTATTTTGACTGTATTTTACAAAGTATCTGGAACAGGCGTGTTTGCACGCCTGTGCGTGAAGATGAAAGGAGGAGGAGCTGGCAGTGGTGGTGGTGGTGGTGGTGGAGGTGCGGCGCTCCACGCACGTTGAACAGGTGCGTTTGCGTGCCTGTGCGAGGAGGAGGAGGTGGTGGTGGTGGTGGCTGAAAATGTCGAACATGCGCGTTTGTGCGCCCGTGCATGGAGATGGTGGTGGAGGTGGAGGTGGAGGTGGCCGTGCCTCTCGCATGTCAAATGGGAATGTTCGCGGGCTGCGGCTCTCCACGCGTGTCGAACGGGAATGTTTGTGTACCCGTGCATGGAGGAGGTGGTGGTGGAGGTGGCTGCTCGCGTCCTCTCTGGGTGGGTGCTGGGTGACGAGGTTCGTGGTCCTTGGCTGATGTGGATGTTTGACGGCGTGTCGTTTTTGGCGCGTTCATACCACACGCCAGGGCGGTGGATATTGAGTGAGGGATCTTGCGAACCCTCACCCGATACCTAGAAAAAGACCCAGTTAGTACAACAGAATGTAATTGGCAACTTACCATTGCCAGTGCCATGGTCTCCTCGCTGAAATCCTCCCCGTGATCTCCACCTTCAATCCCATCCATCCAAACCCGAAATGGCCACGAAAATTAAAAGTTTTGATAAACAACATCCTTTGGGATGTTTTCGCGGTGTTGCAGATGGTCGGATGGGCGTGGATGGCTACGAGAGGCCGACGACGCGGTAGTTGATGGAGAGATGAACAGATGTGACACAGCGTGACACACAGCCAAAGCATAGTCACACTTGATGAACGAACATGGTCTCGAGCTCGTTCTACACCAAATAAAATTCTGCCGAGCTTCTATATATAACTGAAAGACGACATGAACACTAAAAATAAATTTTACCGATTTTTTGAATGATGCAGAAGAATTTGATGCGTGGAGGTAAGTGGCTGGACACAATTGTGCGTCCAAAATCAGTATGCGGTGGCAATGTGTCCTTTGCTTTTGGACGAAAACTCAATTCAAGCTTCTGACTCACTCTGACGGTACTCAAATGTTTCTAAAACACAATGACAGATGATTTGATACATTTCCAATCAACAAATTGATTGATAGGGATGTCAACGAATTTCTGTATCTATCATTTTGTTCGAGCAGGCAAATGCGCCACAAGAGACAAACAAAGGACGCAACCACTTTGACTCAACTTCACCTTCAACAAACCCGTCGCTGGCGCTCTTGCCTCTCTCTCACCAGCCTCAAGTTCAAATTCAGCACCTCTATGCATGTTAATCTAACTACCCACAGAAACTCTGCTGTTTTTACCAATCAATCACCCAAACAAGTCACGAGAAAATCAAACTACGCCGGCCCAAGTGACATGTTGAGAGCTGTCGTAGCGCAGGCAGGCACAAAGAGAACCTTCCGTAACTTCTCGGTGAGTTTACAGTTATGTTTGGTGACTCCCGTGGACCGTGGTCAATGGTCAACGGCATGGGTTACGACGGGTTGATCTCTGCGCCTCAAGTTGCCCCGACATCCCTTCGCGCTTCACCTGGGAGTCTCTGCAGCCAATTGAACACGTCAAGTAACCCGATATCGGCTGCCAGTGGCTTGAGGTACGCGGTACAATGGTTTTCGCTAGTTCTACACTTCGCTAATACCATTCACAGTGAACGAAGCATTCGTCGACTCGTCTGTTCACAAAAGCAGCCAGCTCGGTCTCGAACCTCACGCCTCCGACTGCGCTGACCTGTTTCTTCTCAAGGCGTCATGATTCCATCAGCACATTGTACACCTGCAATATTGTCAGGCACTTCGTGCAACATCCCAGGGGAAGCACATGGTGCGTGTAAGCGTAGGATATACAGGTTGTGTAGAATTAAGCTGTAGTAATAATATATGAGTTTTTTTGCTGTAAAACCTGTGAGTACTCATGCACCCGTGGGTTACCGATCCACGGGTATGGGTGATCCGTTTGGCATGTATGTAACGGATCCATGACACCATTTCTGAGACGAAAAGATCCGCGGGTAAGGATCCGGGTTACCCGCGGATGAACTCGTGCTCAGCACTACTAGTATATGCTGAGCAACTATGTGAATAAATCATTTGTACCACTCCACTCAAAGCCTGTCCTGTTGGATATACTATGTCAAGAGCCCACTGGCACATTGGTACCTTTACAGAAGGTGCTACCAAGGAGATCAATGAAAATGAACACCATATTAACAAGGCTATGCATGCAAGAGTTATGATTAGCATTGTTGAGATCAGTCTTGCAACTAGTGGAAACAAGGCCGAGAATGGAGTCTTGTATGGACAGCCAGGGAATAGAATTGGTACCACAGTCAGAAACATATAGCCCAGCCCTCCAATAACACAAAAGCACAACAAAGATAATGCCACTTGAAAATTAACCAAGTGCACAAACAAAAGAGGGCCAATCATGAAAAAGATGAGAGAAATGTGGAGAAGAATCGGGATGGTTTCCACTACAAGGTCCATCTTCCATGTCTCAAGGTTTTCGAACAAATATTGCCTCATCCTTGCCCTTTCAGGCACCGATGAAAGTTGACGCGGAACCCTCAAATATCGGTGAGCCCATTGCCTAACCATAACAGCTGCAAGAGCGCATGCCAGGCTAAAGGCTAGACTGAGAAACCACAAGATGTTGACAGTAATATCGCCAGACTCTTGATGAAAAGCCGGCCGAATTGCGGCAGGAGACTGAGAAGTTCCGTTTGCGAGCTGTTGGGAGATCTGAAGTAAAATGCTAATAGTGGCTTGTCCGACATCTTCTTGCAACGCTTGGTAGCTTTCAATCACAAACGCCGTGACGCTCGCGGAGAAAAGTGCAGCCTAATTGGCCCGTCAGCGAAGTTGCGGCGAGTGGAAGCGAAACAGAACGCAACGAATATCAGCAGCGACTCCATGTCATCGCGCCAACTTTCCACGAGATCCTTGTCGTACTTCTCTGCCAACTCGAGATACGGGCCCCAAATCCTCGAGCTTGGATCCGTGAGATCGGGAGCTGCGTAAGCCGAAAGTGAATCGTGAGCAACACTTCACGTCGACATTCGACGTGACAAACCTTTGGTATCGCCGCTAGTTTCTTGATTATTTTTCGGAAACATTGGAATTGTTTGTTGCTGATGCTGATGTCGAGTGGTGGTGGTAATCGATGAAGCTTGATGAGGCTGTGAGTCGTCGAAGTTGGTCCGTGTTTGCGACGCACAGGATGTTGTGGATCCTATCGATACATCTCAAGCCATGCGGCGGTGCCGCATATTTCGGCAAGAGGCAGTGAATACAAAATTCCATTCGAAGTTCAAACCCGACCAACAAACTCTACAAAATCCGTACGATACAAGTACTCGATCTCGATCAGGTTTCAGAAAGCGACCCATGCAAGTCGGGGTCAAACTATGTAAAACGAAGCAATCCAATGTCTCTGGTTGTAGCGAAGACAATATAGCCATGTACAGCGAACAATAAGACAACAGCGAGATGAGAGGGAGAGGGAGATATGTGGAAAAAAGAGAGGAAAGAGAATAAGGAAATCGGCGACGGGGTGCGTAGACGGAGAGGTATGGGACAGATATGTACACCAGAGCACTGTTCGTGGCGTGAGGTGGGACCGCCGTAGAGTCAGGATGGATTTGGCGATCGCAGAGCGTGCCACGCAGCTGCGCCGTTCCAAGAAATAGTGAACCCGAGAGTGGTGGTACGTAGGTCGAGATACCGGTTGTCGAACGATAATCAGGGGGTAGAGCGGGATCCAGCGTTAGCGGAGAGCACAGAGCGAGACAGAGTAGCGCGACTTGAGGAGGAAGGGCAAAGCGTGATAGCGTCGAACGACGGAGACGGATCCTAGAGCGTCACACCGGTGCTCCACCCATCCTGCTCATTCTTCAAGCCCGCCACCCCATTCGAATGTCCATTACTCAACTCCCCATTCCCCAACATAACCGGATTGTTCGGCTCGTCCGAGTTCGTCAAGATCGGCTGGCGCGCTAAGCATTCCGTGCCCGCCTCGGAGCGCACTGAGCGGGGAGAAGAACAGGCTTTTCGTCAGATGTCAATGCATGCACACATATAATATAAAAGCGAAAACGGGGGATATGTGGGAGAAGTGAGAGTGAAGAAGTGCGGTGGGGGGATGGTGGAAGGATGTAAGGAAGGAAAATAGACACTCACGATGCCGATTGAGCGCATCCATGCGCGCGAACTGCCGTTGACAGCCCTGGCATACATACGGCCGGATATTCAGATGGAGCTGTTCATGGCGCTTGCAATCGTGCTGCCTCGCGAACCCCTTATCGCACCCCGGCCACTTGCACTTGAACGGCCTCTCTTCGTTGTGGGACCGCATATGACCTACACAACACACATCACGTTAGCACACATGAATGAAATGAAGAGAGGAGAGGAGGACGGACCTTTGAGATTAAAATGCCGCGTGAACGTGCTCCCGCACCCAGGGACGGGACAAACGAAGTTCGCCTCCGTCCTCCGCCGCCGCTGGCTCGCGTCCGCCGTAGCATGCGTCGTCACGTTCTGCCGCGCGACCTGCACCGCGGGCTGCATCGTCGTCCGTCCATGCACGTCCACAACCTGCACCGGCACACCCATGTCCCCATTCCCGCCATTGCCCATGTTGCTGAGGAACCCAGAGCCGCTGATGAGGTTCATCCCACCACCGCCGCCGCCGCCGGTTAACGAGTCGCCGAGCGTATATCCCCCAATGCCGTCGTCAGCTGGCAACTCCAGCCCCTGCGCACCCCCAACGCGAGGGCTCGCATGCGGACTCGGGTACGGACTCGCCCCGAGCCCCACCCTCTCCCTACTCGGCGTCCTCCCATGTCCCTGCCCAACCCCATGCCCCGCACTCCCGCCCGAATTCGACCGTCTATGCATCCCCCCGCCCGCGCCGCGCATCGCACCCACACCCCCGCCCTCATGCGGCAACAGGTACTGCGGCTGGGACTGCTGGTGCTGCGCGTTAAACAGGAAATCGCGATGCGCAGAGGGCGGGTAGAGCGCCGTGTCGTCTTGCACGCCAGGCCCGAAGCTCGCGGACGCGGTGGAATGCCTGAGGTCCTCGCTCCTCGACGAGCGTCGATGGCCGGGCGCACCGCTATCGCTCTTCGCGCGTCGGAGGTCGGCTGCGCCGATCCCCATGTGCGGAGAGAGGTAATTGAACTGTCCAGAGTCGGCTGCGGGGAGCACACCAAATGACATCCCGTGCACGGGTGCTTGTTGCTGGTGTTGTTGATGTTGCTGGGGGACGTACAGTCCAGAGGAGAATGTAGATGTATGAGGACCCGCGCTGGAGGGTTGATGGGGCTGCTGGATGGATTGATGCTGTTCATGGAAGTGATGCACCCCAAGCGCCGCCGAATCTCCTGATGTATCGAAGTTCAGGCCAAGCGCCGCCTGGTGTTGGTGTTGGTGTTGCTGAGCAGAACCGATCTGCCACATTGGCGGGCGGAGGCCCGTGTCCGACTTCGAGCGCATGCGGAAGCTGCCCCCGCCTGGCTGGAGGAACGACGCACCAGCACCAGCACCATCGTGCTGTTGCTGGTGGTGCATATGCGGTGACCCGAGACCGAGCTGGAGCGCACCGAGGTTCGGTGAGCCGTGCGGGCTTGGAGTGTTATATACGTCATCGGTATGCGGTGGCGAGGGAGCGGTCATGTCGCTGGTCGATGGGAAGGTGAAGGGCGACGGCGGCGGCGGCGGGATCGCATACGCGCCGCCACCTCCTCCACTCGGCCCCGCCTGCCTCTGCTGTTGCTGATGTTGTTGACTCTGCTGGTTCTGGTTCTGCCCCTGTCGATGACTCGCCTGTTGCTGCTGATCCGAGGACCATGATTGCGCAGGGGGAGTGGACGAAGGAGGCGGTGTTTGACCTGTGAGAGTGTAAGGGTTTGATCAATCAGTAAAGTCCGTTGATGGAATATGATGAGGCGTGGGAAAAGTTAAGATATGCGACGGATCAAGCGAAATGATGGACAGGGCGGAAGGCTCGAAAGATACATGAGATGGCGGAATAATGGAAGAAAGATGATGACGGTATGTTGTTGACTGCGGGTGAAAAATGTGAGAGTCTCTCCCGTCGTCGCCTGGGTGGGCGAGCTCGACTGGGGAAGGGCGGCGAGTCATGATAATAAGAAGGCGCTTCGCCACCAAAAGGTGTATATGGGTGTGGAAAATGAGAAACACATGTCCAATGGTATACCGGCAGGTATCCACGGAAGCAAATACACGAAAAAGGCTAAACTGAAAAATGAGGAAGAAGGAAGCGTGAACTCACCCTGTTGGAGTGTCTCCAGAGTCTGCTGGAATGGCACCGGCTGCGTCGCACCCCCGCCGCCGCTAACAGGAGTAGCGGGGACAATGTGTATGCCAGGACCCGGCATGAGCCCGCCTTGGGTCTCATGGACTGGTGATCTGCCTGAGTGAGACAGCGACCGGTTGGACTGCGCGGGGGAGGGCGGGAGGACCTCAGTGTTGGGAATGAAGAGCTGCGGGGGCGACTGGGGTTTGGGCGCTGGCGGGGATTGTGGGGCCATATTGGAGGAGGAGGAGGCGGTGGGTGCAGATTGCCATGGTAGATTGTGTGGAGATGGGTTGGGCGATGCAAATGTCATATGCTCCATCCCGTGTGTAGATGACACTGAAGACGCGCGTGAGCGCGCGTCGTCTGCTGGAGCAGCGTAGCGCCGGTTGTCTCCCTCGCCGCCGCTGCTGTTCGGGGAGCCGTGGTCAAAGGGCGAGTAGGCGCCGGTGACGCTGACTCTCGGGGACATCGTAGGGTTGTTGTTGTGGTTGCCGCCAGGGCTGCCAGATGTATTCGGATTGGGTGAGTCTGCAGAGTGTTCGGTGAGAGAGGCCATGAGATCGTCTGTGAAGAACGGGCTGTCTCCTGGCGCGTCGTAGTCGGAGGGGTCGTACTCGTTGTGCGAGGTGTTCTGCTCGTCGAGGTCTGCCTGTATGCTGATCGCTATCTCGTCGCCAAAGTCGTACTCGGATCCGTATGGCGAGTGGTGGGAGTGGTAGGAGTGAGCGTAGGGAGATCCGTATGGGATGTTGGCGCTGTCGATGTTGTTGTTGTTGTCGAGCTCGTTGTTGAAGTCGTTGTTGATGGTGAAGTCGTTGTTGGCTGGGGAGTGTATGTCGACGTCGTCGAGGAATGGGTCGTTGTCGTTGTTATTTAAGTTGCGGGCAAAGTCCATGGCCGGGCTTGCAACTGCGTACATCCTCGTAGACTTATCCAAGTGCCAATGCCTGTATAACGTAATCGCCCTACGAAGGCGGTGTTCAAGGCCAAACCGATGCACAACACCGCCATCAGCTTATCTAATCATCATATGTGAGCCACACCTCCTCAACGAGGCGCCGCCCACCTCCGTGTCCTGCTTGATCCGCTCGTCGATCCGTTCAACCCATCACGGGGATCTTCAAACACTCTTCTCGCTCGCGCGGTGGCATCCCCTCACCGTCTCTCTATATTTTTATTTTGTATTTTTTGGTTTCATTTCTGAGGAGATGGACACGTCGCAGACACCGACAGACATCGGGTCTCGATCATCGGCCGCGGTTCTTCCCGACATGAACATTATCTCGTCTGTCACACAAGCCATCTCCCGTCTCCCTCTCATCTTCCAAACACCCACCATCATTGATAAACTACCTCTCCCCCTCCTTTCTCGTCAGTCCACCAAAACCAGTGCCGAAATCCTCCTTCTGCCGGAACCCAACCAACAGAACAACAGAACAAGCGAATCTTGCGTGTCACATCCCCAAAGATAAATTAAACTCCTAAAATCATTTCCCCGCACCGCCTCGTCCCTAGCGCCTGCAAAAACTCACGCTTCACAAGCTGCACAGCCATTCTCCCTCTAAAGGCCACGAAGCTACCATATAAGGCAAATTAGGTTTATGGGCTTATGCACTGCCCCGCGTGGATCGCGATCGTGTTTCGTGTTCGCCTTTTCAGTTTTCTTCGCGTTGTAGGCGCCGCTAGCAATGTTTATTGTGTGCGTGGTGGGATCCCATTGGTACAGTAGTTCGGTTTACAGGAACATCGAAAGCACCGCCTCGGCGGCTGGCGTGACGCTCATATCCCGGATCCTGCATGCAGCACCACGGAGGTGGACTATGGTGCAGTAAATTCAACGCTAACCTAGCCAGCCATTTGCATGGCGATCTCGGTGGTGAATATTTAGGACGCCTACATTGCCTGGTGGTCTATGGCGACCTCGGAATTCGCGATCGACGCACTGAGCTGCGGTGTACCGGGGATGCGTTTGTAGGCGTTCAGATCACGCCTGTGGGTGATTTCGGAGGAGGAGGAAGAAGAAGAGGGGTTTGTTTATTGTTGGTGCTGAGGCTGGTCGCTTCTTCGTTGGTTACGAGAAGCTTCGAAGGTGCTCTGTGCTATTGTTTAGAACCCGAGGAATATCAGAACAATGCGTCGAGCAGGCTCATTGTCCTACGTTACATACGAAATTTGTATGTAGCAGAGTGTAGCTTCAAGTCTGCGTGCAGACAGGCATCATGTGCCTGAGGACGAGTACGCTGGATATTCGCCCTGGTGCTGTATGCATGACATCCTCGTCGGCTGAACCAACCCGGAGCCACCCACACTCCCCACCAGTTACCAGCACCAGCACCGAACCGACGTCATTCCAACGACGATCCCATGATGATGATCACTTACCCAACGCACTGCAGTCCCACCACCAACGCACCTGAATGCCCCATTGCAAAACAAAAACAAAACGAAATGAAACTTTGAGCTTCTAGTCCGAGCGCTGATATGGTGACGGGGGCGGTGCACCGCTGCCGTGCACGGCATGTGAGAGAGATCTGGAGAGAGGCATCACCAAACGCACGACGCCATCACGACGCACAACGCTCGCCCGATCAAAAGCGGTGCATATTTCATTTTTTTCGTCTCACTAAGCCCTCGTCGCTTCGTCATTGTATTGTAGATCTTCGTCTTTCTAAGCTGCAAGCACTGCTGTACTATTGAGCTTACTGTTACTGTTGCAGTTAGGCTGGGTCTGGGTTGGAAGGTGTGATCGCCCAGTCAACATCATGATCGCCTCCCAGCGTACCCCGTCTGGTAAATTTTGTCAGACACGTTGTAGGGAATCGCAGTGTGGGCTTATGCAACGGTTACTCTACTTTCACGCGACCGCCGATCGTTTATTACAACCTCATGTCGGCTACCGTATACGATTTGGACGAAACTGGGAGATCTTGAGGCGGTGAAGGCGGTTAGTCCGATGACGCAAACGGGCCGCCGCAACCCATGGCAATTCCGATCATGAATATCACGATGATACTTCTGGAGCTTCCGTCGCCGACTTCAAGCTTCTTGGGATTCATTCGATTCTGGCGTTCACTTCCCATTGTTCAGTACGATATAAATTGCTCTCAATTTGAACTTGAAGGCTGTAGGCGCCGGTACCCAATTGCCTCTACTCGTCGTACACGCTTAGGCCGAGCCTTCCTAATCCTCTCGGGCAATTCAAATATTCTGCATTGTTCTTCCTTTCGCCTCATCTCCGAAGGCGGCATTTTCTGGGACCCTACTACGGCTTTGGCTTCTGGCATTATGAATCGGGACTGCAGAAGTGTCTGTTGTACGGCAATGCTATTATCACTCCATCCCACACTACCGCGGAATTGTGCGGGAAATTTCAATTTCGGCTCACTGCAACGATGGTCAACTGGATAAACCCGGAGGCGACGCAATAGGCGATGGTGTGTCGTTGCGGAATGGAGGGTTAGTAATGTACGTCATTCGCCTTTCGTTTGCGTTTCGATAAAAGGACGCTTATGATTTAATAATAGAAGAATGGAATGCTGATTACAGTAAATTGGAATGTAACGAAACGTTACGCCGTGTAGGCGAGGAAATTTATCATATATTTGATGTGCGGTCCTCACATTGGCATAAGAGTCGGGACAAGGGATGGCATTTCAGAAATTTATTAACGACCTATTTTCTGGGGCGGGCACGGAGCCGTATTCAAGACCATCCGTATTCCTTTGGGAAGTTTCAAGAATAGCTCGAAGGCAGTTAGGACCTTCCCAGCATTTTTCTCTCTCTACTAAGCGAAATTTTGCATGAAATATTTTAATCTCACTCGTGATCGGAAATTCGGAGAATGCATAAGGCGAAGGTGAATTGTATGATGCTGGCGCTTCGCTGCACCAACAGCGTTAGCACAAGATATTACTACGTGTAACATCCACTGTTGATCAGACTACTGATGTGAGAACCCACACTCGCCGCTCGGTGGTAAGTAATTCCGTACTACGAGTTGGCCACGTTCAGTAAGGCATGGGGTATTTCGGCGTTAGTGGAATTTGCAAGAACTCATGCCGCAGCACGTTGCATATAGTCCTGGGCCTAACCCGAGTCGTTTGGAATCGAACATGACAGCCCGGTGAACAACCTGAGAGTAAAATCTTGTTATTATAATTGCCCCAAGTGAAGACCGACATCCATCCCAATGGTGACGCGCTAGAACAGGTAAGGCTCCCAAACTCTCTAACATCCCACGATCCCCAATCCAAGCCGATCGTGTCGTCCAATTGTTTCAAAAATACCTTACTCAATTGGCTGGTGAAATTGTAGAAGCCGGTCGATCACCGCGGCATCTCTATCAGATACCCCTTAAAAAGTGTTGATCCTCTCAAAAGCGTCTATTTGATGTATAGCGTGCTTCGAACTCCTTCATTCTCAAGAAACGGCGAAAGTTTGACTACATTCTTGTCTTCGGGTGGGAATGAGTGGCGCAAGAATGGTCGAAGAAGGCGCAAGCATCACTACTTCCACGTCAATGCGTTCGGCGATTGAGCATGCTCGTAAATGTTTGGTCGCGTGCTGTCTATGGCCTTCGATGCTCGAGGGAATAGCTTCGTAGCATCAAATCGGATGGATTGGCTTCTACAGACGTTTACTGGTTCGCCACACTTGTCCATCCAATTAACTCGACACTGACGGCGAACAAACCGCCGAATCGACGACGTGAATATATTGTTAAACTTGATAAACGATTTACATCGAGAGGAAGGGCATCTTCGTGTCAACGTGTTGGCGGAAGTGCCACATGATGTCGTATAGAGAAGAACCATTCGGGTCCCGCGGTGCGAAAGTTCTCTTGACCGCCTTCATTGTCAAGCCAGTTCGAAGTTCTTGTGTATCATTTGGGCACAATAATAATTTCCCAGAAGTTTTGCTCGACTGCCTAAACCAATGTGGGAATCGATACGTTTCAGCTTCAGAGAACGTTCCCGCCATCGACGAGGTGGGTATATGCTGACCAAACCTTGCATTCGATGAGACGCATGGGAGTTTGATCCCACGGTCTTTTGATATAATGCCGCCGTTTGGCTCTGTAAGACGATGTTCGCGGGGTTTGCGAAGTGCGGACGTTGAGCGGTTTCCCAAAGTGATAGCGCGAGGTGATCATATGGCTTGAGCGCTGTGGCTCCGATCGCTAGTGATTGATGGACGTGGTGATGTGGGATATATAGTAAAATAGCTTCTGCAAGGAAGATGATGGATCGCATTGTTCGTGCGCGAAGACGCCAAACGGACCAGTTGGACACGAATCGATGTCGAGGGACTCAGCGAATGCCAGAAGAGATACATGGCTGCAATTGACAGATGATGCACCTGATTGTGGTGAAGTCGCCAATGATTATGGGCGTCTCTGACAGATCCAAACTTGTTGATTAACCACCAGGTTGTCACGCAATGTCCAAGGATCACCGCAGCAGACGCCGCATTTGTCCGGAATGGGCAGAAATACGATGACGCGAAGCAGCCACAAAGCTCTCGGATCAATAATACAAGAATTTGCGAACATCAAGATTGTGCCTGCAATGATTTGCATTAGCTGGGCGTCCATCAGATCAGATTGAACTCCCCCAATTTTGCGACGTTGTGGGTAATGAACGGGTGCTGCTGCATGCAAAGACGCAGCTGACAGGTGTGTTATGGTGGTTGGACTGAACTGGTGTAAAAATGACCAAACCTTCATGCGTAAAACCTTGTGGGCATTATTAACTTATGTGACTTCATTGAAGACAACGATAAACGACGAAATTCTCACCAAATCAACCGAATGAATGCAAGTTGTAGCAGGCACAAGAAGAGACCATGGATGCGCGTCGAAGCAGCGGCAAACTTGTCGAAGTCTGTTAGCCACTGGACCGGATCACGGCCAGCGCTGATTTTCGAGGAACGATTGGCAGGAGACGATTCCCTGAGGAACAAAACCACACTGTGATCGTCGCCGGCGGTGTGAATGAATTAAACTGTCAAAATCCAGGTCGAAATGGTGATCCGGGAGTAATTGCTGTAAGCACCAGGGGTGCATTCAACTGATACTGGAAAAAGGTAAGAATATCCCCCGATATGCACATCTGAAGTCTAGACGGTTACCAGCAGACAATGGCGTCGGTTCTCCACGAAAAAAATCTTGTGGAGTAGTAACGTTTCGGGGACTTCGTGCGCTGATAAATTGTGATGATGCTAAATATTGATGCAAGACAGGTTTAGCCCACAGCCATGTGTGCAGCCACCCCACTTACATTAAGTGTAAATTCAAAGCGGCTTTTGAATAGCAAAACTTCGTTCCCCCTAACTAGTGCTTGCTCAACCACTCGTCCGTTACCAGCTCCCTAGCGGAGCTGCGCTTGTCCGGCTCCCACTGCAGCATCTTCCGCACGAGCCGCAGGAAACATGCCCTGTCTTCTCCCTCGAGAGTCGTCTCCCTGTCCTCAAGTGATGTCCGTTCAGGGAGGGGAATCCCCGCGCAAAAGTCACCTGCGGTTTGAAGAATATGTAGTCAGCAAGGAATACACTAACCAGAAACCTGGGGCAGAGCTCGTAACTCACCCGCGTCCGAAAAGAACTTGCTGGTCAAGTTGCCCTTGGCCAGAAGGCTCGGGGGTGGTGGGCCTAGAAGGGCTACCATCTCCGCGAGATGGGCTCGGCTCCGGTACTTCGCGTGTTCTGGATCTTTGCCATTGAACAGGTTCCCGCCTTCGAAGACATCCCAGATCTATGGGTGAAAGAGAGTGTCAGAGCGTGCTCATGCCGGCAACCATTGAAAGCAATCAAATCGACACTCACCATGCACCCCGCGTTCCATATGTCGACGCTGTACGTCCACGGGGCTTCCAGGATAACTTCCGGCACCCGATAGACCTTCGGTTGGATGAGTTCTCGGTGCTCGGTTTCGTCATCCAGCAGCACCGCCGAGCCGAAGTCGCATAGGACCGGCGCGCACACATTTTTGGGCATCCTGAGCTCGCGGGACAGGTAGATGGTTCTCCCGTAGAGCTCCTTCCTGGGGCAGGGATTTCTCAGTTCCTCTTCCTCGAAGTCACTGAAGACAGAATCATCTGCCATGTCGAACATGATGTTGTTCGCCTGGATGTCGGTATGCGCGACGCGGCATTCGGTGTGCAGAAAGTCCAGGGCTAGAAAGAGGCGCTCGAGCACAAGCGACAGGACCAGCGGCGGCAGTCTCCGCACGGGATTGCGGTGGAGGAAGGTGTGCACGCTGTCCCACAGTGGACGGTGTACGAGACACCGATGCTGCCCGTCGGGCCCGTCGACATCAAACGAGTCGAGTAGTGACCGAACTGCACTGCGGCCCGAGTGACGCGGGCGACGCTTGGTGGCCTTCTCAATGCGTTTGTACATGTTGAGCTCGTTGTCCAGCTGCGACCCCATGGACTTGGAATGGATGAAGAGCTTGAGGGCCACGTGCCGACGGTAGCTACGATAAAATTTGGGTGAGTTGGGGCCATCTCTTTTTGTCGTGGACGTGTTCTTACCTCAGATCCCTTGCTAGCCAGACAGTCGAGCTAGCTCCATACCCTAGTTTCCCCACCACCTGGTAGCGGTCCTGGAAGATATCCCCTATCCGGACAGGATAGTATCGGGTCGCGACGTAGTCCGGGATGGTCTCCTCTTCGACTTTCTGGTGTGCCGGAATCCGGACAAAGTCTTGGTTGGAAAATCTGAGGGGCTTCCATGCGCGGCGAAAAAGTGTCCTCAGCATTGTGTGGGGCGTACAATGCCAAAAGAATGTGACAGTAATTTGAAGACCATCGACTTAGCTCTAGGGCTGTGCCGAAAAGGGGGTTGTTTAAAACACCCGTGTTTTTAACATGTAAATTACATGGTTAAAAACATTATTTACATGAGGTGCAAAATCATGACGGTTTATAATGTAAATAATTAAAAATCATATATTTTCAGCCAGAAGCTCATTGTTCGTCCCCATGACATTTCCAAACCATGGTCGCAATGAAGAGCGGTCATCCCAGGGAGGTTTTCGGTACATTTTGATGGGTTTCAAAATTCTTGTTCGCTACCTGACCAGAATAAAATTGTCAGTGACAACTTCAATAACCACGCCAAGTCGTGGCGCCAGATGACGTCCAGGAGGACATGGTGGATGTAGCCTGGAGCTCAATGCATGTGTCTGGACGCAAATTTACATTTTAATACCGAAAAGGTTGGGGAACTCGAGATCAAATTCGGCGATCCGTCTCCAACGAAGAAGGTCACTACCCAAGGTCAATGGACCATTGCTTGGGGA
>ML170192.1:309344-319393 GCA_004355085.1 Rickenella mellea
CAATACACGAGTTTTACGGGCCTCCCTCTGGGAGAGCCGCGTATTTGGCTAACCTATCGAAGCTCGCCTTGCGATGCCACGATGGCCGATTAGATGCATTTTTACCATATTTTTACATGGTTTTGGCGAGAAAAAAAATCACATTTTGGTTACACGTGACGTGACGTTTAAAACATTAAAAACACAGTAAATAACTGCCCCTAGGGTCACCTACTTATTTACCGACAGTCAGAAAGTCCCAGGGTATTTTCGACACAACCATACTTAGCTCATGTCAATGTTAGGTTGGATGACGTCAGCACAACTCCTTTGGTCCGCCACCAATCCTAGGATGTGGAAGCAAGCCCACGCGCAATACCCGTCCTATTTCGATTATTGCTACGGAGTGCTAATTTGCTTTACGCTAGGGCATCATGATTAGTTCTATCGTCAAGAATGAACGTTCAAGGGCGTGTGGATCAAAAGTTCGCCTGACAGATTACCAAGCGTCATGAATGCCTCCTCTCGATCTCAACATCCGACCGTACGTCTGAAAGGACCATTCGTGCACATGGATGTGCTCAGTCTGCATCGTAATCAATCTGGGAGAAGACTCGGGCATGCAAACGGAGTGGCAAGAAATGAACAGGAAAAGTGGTGCGCCGGTATTACCCTCTGGAATCGATCCAAAGGAGCGTTCTCATCGTTGACACTCCCATTCTTCGCTCTTAGGCTCGCTCAGGTCGCTGTCTTCTCTCGCCTCGTACTCTCATACGGCTTTGGATCCTGCCAATGTTCTATCCCATTGGCGTTGTCCGCAACTTCCCGTCATTCGACAACATTTATATCCACAGACCAACAAGTTCACTTTCTTGGAAACGGAGCAGCTGCGTGGCACGCTGCTTGCCATATGCATCCCCGAATCTGCGGGGTTCCCACCTCGCGCTAAGAACGTGCCTGGTGAATGTATCGTTCGACCAGCGTACCTTTCATTCCTTCACGTATCTCTGTGTACGTACTTCCAATCTTCTTCTTCTCTCTGTTCCTCTCCACGTGCCTCACTCTCGCTATCATTGTCTGTTCGCCGTATATGATTATGTGTTTCTTCTAGAACAGTGCATCGATTCTTTTAACATAGGGTGATGAATTTTTTGAGCTTTTTTTGTGTAATATGCCAGACGGAAATCAAGAAGCTGCATCATATGGATTTCGTTGAGCTCGATGGAGTCTTTAACTGCGAATGAAATTGTTATACACTGCTACCCGGAAGTTTGCCATGCCGTCGCCTATGTATGTGTGCACTTCGAAGATAGGACCCACAAAACGTCGGATGTAATCCACACGCTGCAAATACGGACCAACTCCGACGAACTTGAATCACAGCCTCATCAAGCTTCATCGATAACCACCACCACGTCGACATCAGCCTCAGCAACAGACCTTTTCAATGTTTCCGAAGAATACTCAAGATACTGGCCACGATACCAAAGGTGCGGCACTGCGAATGGCGTCATGAGTCGGAAATGTAACTCACTTTGACGTCCGTTCTCCTTTCGCAGCTCCCGATCTCACGGATCCAAGCTCGAGGATTTGGGGTCCGTATCTCGAGTTGGCAGAGAAGTACGACAAGGATCTCGTGGAGAGTTGGCGCGATGACATGGAATCGCTGCTGATATTCGTTGCGTTCTGTTTCGCTTCCACTCGCCACACGTTCGCTTACAGGTTTATTAGGCTGCGCTTTTCTCCGCGAGCGTCACGGCGTTCGTGATAGAAAGCTACCAGGCATTGCAAGAAGACGTCGGACAAGCCACTATTAGCATTTTACTTCAGATCTCCCAACAGCTTGCAAACGGCACTACTCGGTCTCCCACTGCAATTCGGCCGGCTTTTCGTCAAGATTCTGGCGACATCACTGTCAATGTGCTATGGTTTCTCAGTCTGGCCTTTAGTCTGGCATGCGCTCTTGCCGCTGTCATGGTCAGGCAATGGGCTCATCGATATTTGAGGGTTCCCCGTCGTCTTTCCTCCGTACCTGACAGGGCTAGGATGCGGCAATACTGTGACTTATTTGAAAATCTCGAGTGGTGGAAGATGGACCTGGTAGTAGAAACTATCCCGATACTCCTCCACATCTCGCTCATCCTGTTCATGATTGGGCTCCTTTTGTTTGTGCATTTGGTCAATTATCAAGTGGCATTATGTTTGTTGTGTTTCAGCATTGTCGGAGGGCTAGGCTACATGTTTCTGACTGTGATACCAATCCTTTTCCCAGGCTGCCCATTCAAGACACCATTCTCTAGCTTGCTTCCACTAGTTACAAGACTGATCTCAATGATACTAGTCACAGCCCTTGCATGCTTGGCCTTATTAATATGGTCTACATTTTTATTGGTCACCCTGATATCTCCTTCTACAGTGGTACCCAAATGCCTGTGGGCTCACAACATCTTGCACCCAGTAGGAGAGACTTTCACCAGCACCTTGCAGAAGATTTATTTATTTGGTTGCTCTGCATTCAGAACAGCTACTGCTTCTTTACAGATTGATTTGCTCAGAAAATCTGTTGCACCCATGTTATGCATCTCACCTGTCAGGAAGGATCATTTATATGTACAAGCATGTAGGCCGCTTACTGAAGGTGATAGCAGATCTCTTCAATGGGCAATGAAGGTGTCAAATGCAGAATATGATTTTATTAGCATCATTGAATCCATACCTGACTTTGTGAAATTGTATGCAGAGTCACAAAGATCACAATTTGTTCTCATCCAGTCTGGGGTACTGCAAAATATTCTGGAATTTTTTGAAGCCAATGTGAAAAATGACTTTTGTAGTCTCCCTATGCAGAGTAGTGAGCACACTACCATCATTTCTTGTATTGAAGCAATGCATTGGATGCTGCAGACTACAAATAGCTCTGACAATATCTCATATAAAATCACCCAAAAAGACCATATCACTCTTGTAAACAATTTAATGAACTTTCAAGCTTCATTTCTTTCCCAAAAATGGCATATGCCTAGTCGTGTATCAGGTGTGCTATGGGAAGTAACTAAAGCAATGCTAATTTTAAAACAGCTTTCTTCACTTGAATGCTATATTAAATCTCCAAATGCAAAAATTGGGTGGGCTGTGAGAAGCCTTCAGAGTATTTTAGATGCTGGATCTCAGTATTTTGTCAGATCCAGAAATATGAACCAATTTCAATATGTCAGTAGCTTTTCAGATATATTTAGCATAAATACACTGGCACTATTTTCATCGGACACCATTATCAAAGGCATCACAGCTGCAAAGTCAGAATATGCTGAATACATTCTTGAAATTTCAGATTATTCACAACCTATGCAGACTCAAGAAAAATCAGTTAAATCATCTATAATGTCAAACTACTTTATTGATATAGCCAAATATATTCCATCATTTTCTCAATTAAGCAATGTGGCTCATGCCCGTATGTTTAAATTCATGGACATGATGGTTTCTTCAGGAGCATATTCTGATCGATATGAATCAACTCATATTATTCCAAATTGGATTTATGAGGCATACACCACTTGCTTTGGGTGTAACAGTTCTGAAAGGTTTGCTTTCAATTTTATTTTGAACAATATTGAGTCTCGCATGACATTTTTGTCAGTACATTATAATGCAGTCAGAATCAGAATCTACAAGGATGAATCTGAACAACTGTTATCCCACTCAACCAGATCACCTCTTGATGTGCATTTCTGTCTGTATATTGACATCATTAGTTATCTTTGTGAACAACTAAGATCTTATCACCAATCAAAGAAGGCATATGATGACAACTGTGTTCTAGATGTCCACTCAGTTGTAATTCAATCTGTCATTCAACGAAGAGTGTGGACACCGTGGAACTATTCAGACTTGAATATGAAGCAACATATTTCCCTGGTGCAGGAACTTTTGGAAAACCCTTTAGCTGCTCTTGCATATGATCTTTTAAGGCAAACAGCTGAAAATTTTGGTTATGCTTCAGTGCTTGCAGCTCTGGTGTGTGTTTTGATCATGTCAGTAACATATGTGCTCACCTTTTATCATGTCTTTAGGAACTTACATATTACAACTATGGCCGTGAAGGAACAGACCCTGACTCTCTGACTTGGAATGATTTCAAAATTATGTTCTGAAATATGTACTGTTCATATGAATGATTGTGCTAGTGCTTTATGAGAAAGATAAAACCCATACAATCTTCCATGTCATAAATACTGTAAGTGACAGGCCATCATTCCTCAGGACCCTCTTGAACAACAGCTTCCCAAGTCTGAAGTATACTGCCAATCAAAAATGCCCAGCTTCCCCAAAACGTGCTCAACCCAGACTGATATACAGCCCGAGTATCCATGGAATAGCCCAGAGCGCCACATAGCATGAAGCCTGTACCACCGACAAGATTCCAGAAGCCGATGTGGTATCTACAGGAAATTATTCAGTAAGTAAGGGGTTTAGTGGAGCGAGAGGTTTGTTTGTACCCGAGGGACTGGAAATTAGGCTTGTACCATGCTGTTTGTGTTTCGAGCATTAAAAGAAGCGATGAGATTATGAATCCCGTTCCTCCGATGACCTGTGGTGTCCCTGCAATTGTTTAGTTAGTAAATATGTCGATAGTATCACACGTCTACGCACAGAAGAATATATCTGTTATAGCCACTGAGTCCGATTTCGGTATGACTCCAGGTAAGCCCGTTCTACTCGAATACCTATATCAGCCATTGCATTTGGAAGGGAAAAGTATACGCACAGTGTCGATACCCAGAAGATAGATGCCGCCATAAATTGTATGAACGCTGCCGTAAATCCAATGTCGCGCCAATTCGGCGGTCCCCTGCGTCGAGTGGAACATTATGTGAGACGCGAAATGATGGAGATAGGAGTACGTACCACCATATCCAAGGTTTTTTCTCGGGTTTCTGTTGTTCGCTGGTTCTCGAATCATGCGATCCCTTCTCCGAGTCTAGCTCCCTCCTCCAGCGTGCCTCGAGGTCATCGACCCAACCGGATTCTTGTCCGCGGTTCCATGCTTCTACCAGCATAAGGTAACTATTGTTCGGTAGTCAGATAAACAATTTGTGAAGGGGAACGTATAGAAAAAACCCACCCGCCAATCTCGAAAAGCGTTCC
The DNA here is from genome assembly GCA_004355085.1 of Rickenella mellea. NCBI lineage: Eukaryota > Fungi > Basidiomycota > Agaricomycetes > Hymenochaetales > Rickenellaceae > Rickenella > Rickenella mellea. The sequence goes on from ML170192.1 coordinate 314,472, forward strand.
ACCAACAAATGCCAATGCGGCAGCTACTGTCTTCCATGACTCGAGATGTGCAGACCACGCTGGTAGCTCGGGGAGGAAGACGAAGAATGCGTTGACGACCCACGCTACGGATCCGAGAGTCTGTTTTATGTATTGAGTTATATGAACATTTGAACAATTCAAAATGAACCACACGCACGAACGCGATTGCAACCCACACCGAAATGTCTGCCCAGAGTTTCGGCTTTAGCTTCATCGTTCGCTCCAGGTGTTCTAATCGGAGGTGCAATGACTCCCCCTTCTCCATCGCAGCCTCGTGGTGCACGTTATACTCGTGCTTTGGGAAATGTCCTTTCCGGTGCTCGCGAGAATGCCACTGGGTTTGAGTGACCGGTGAACCATCTTCGTGATTTGAACCTTGGAATGCTATGTGAGTTGGACGAAACAGCTTGAATGGCCGGTGAAGCGAGTCCTCGTCGAGATGCAGTGAAGATGTGCTGAACGATTTCGACATTGTGGCGGGAAAAAAGCAGGGGCTCCCCGATGACATCAGGCGTACATGCGGCCAGTTATTTATACGGTACGACTTCGCAAATCATTAATCCTCCGCACCTATATTTCTCGCGGGAAAGGATACATACGACAGCTCATTCCACGGTCACCGTTATTGTCCGCCGTTGAAATGTTCATGCCAACAACACGTTTTCAGGAAATTTCCACGATACGGCCATAACATGGTCTCGAGCCATGCAAAAAAATTCGTCGCAATAATTGGGTAGCCCGGAGCGTGTAAAATCGTACACATAGTGCGTCAAGATCAACAGGAAGATGTGCGAATGCCAAGGGAACTTTGTTAGGTTCCAGACATCCCAATAACCACGTGACCAATTTGTGCACTTTCTTCTACTTTTACACAACGCTTTGTTCCCTCAATCTCTTGTAATTGCTTTGAATTTGGTTTGCATCGCAACTGGGATAGTGCTAGAGTGTTCCACGAATTGAGGTTCTGGATAGCCTATTATGCGATTCACGAAGCCGGAATGGGTCATTCATCAAGGTATGAGTTTGTGAACAGTTGTAGAATTTGCACTTACAATGGCAAAGACACTGGCACTAAAAGCGAGAACACCAAACGTCTCTCCATATTTTCCGTACATGTTCACCCAGACGGATCGCGAATCGCGACAGGTGGCCTTGACGCACGAATTCGAATATGGAGTACCCGACCAATCCTCAATCCTGCCTCGGAGGCATCAGGTCGTCCACCGAAGTCGCTATGTACGCTAACCATGCATACGGGTCCAGTCTTAACTGTTCGTTGGGCTCATTCGGGGAGGTGGCTCGCCAGCGGGAGTGACGACGAGATCGTGATGATATGGGACTTAGACCCGTACGTTTCGTATAACCGTTATACCTAAAGAACATCAGTCAAATGGCTCACGCAGGTCGGGTTCTGGAAAGGTGTGGGGCTCGGATGAAGTGAACGTTGAAGGATGGAAGCCTTTAAAACGTTTGCCGGGGCACGAAAGTGGTGAGTCCAGCAACGAACGTTCCCATTCCTCACCTGACGGTTGTTTCAGACGTGACAGACCTCGCGTGGGCACCAGAAGATCGATACTTAGCTTCCGTCGGACTAGATTCCCAAGTCATGATCTGGTGCGGGTATACACTAGGCAAGTCATCAATGCACTCATTATTGTTCATTCCTATATTGTCATTGTACAGACCGACTACGGAAGCTCGATCAACACCAAGGCTTCGTAAAAGGAGTATGCTGGGATCCCGTAGGAGAATTCCTGGCGACGCAGTCCGATGACAAGACCGTCAAGATTTGGCGGACAACGGATTGGGCACTTGAAGCTGAAATCTCTAAACCGTTCGAGGATTCGCCTGGGAGCACGTTTTTCCGACGGTTGAGGTAGGAGTTATTGACACTGAAATTTTAATGTGCTCAGAGTTGAGATAGCTGGTCACCGGATGGTGCACACATTACGGCTTCAAACGCCATGAACAACAACGGTTTCGTATTTGTTGCCGCGGTCATTGCGCGGAACACATGGACTTCGGAAATCAGCCTTGTTGGACACGAAAACACCGTTGAAGTTGCTGTACGTGCTGTCTCTCGCATTTCCAAGGAGTAAATACCGATATCACTTGCCAGGCATACAATCCACATATCTTCCTCCGGAATGCCGGCATGCCTGTGGTCACATCTAACATCTGCTCAGTCGTCGCGTTAGGCGCGGATGACCGCTCAGTTTCGGTTTGGCAAACGAAATCGGCACGGCCGCTCATAGTAGCAAAAGAAGTCTTCGAGCGACAAATCCTGGATCTCAGTTGGTGAGCATAAACACACCGTCTCAGAGATCCTCCCCAATCGCTGATGGCTGATTCGCAGGTCGTGGGACGGCCTCACGCTATACGCAGTCTCGTCGGACGGCACGATGGGCGTGTTCAATTTTGACCCTGACGAACTTGAGGGGATAGCTCCCATCGAAGCGCAAGCACAGTATCTCCAGAAGTTTGGTTTCGTACATAACCCGTTGCCCGGCCATTACGCCCATGCTCTCCACAATGCAGTCCAGAATCCTCGTACTATGCCTCAACCTGTAGATATGCGACACACAACACCGCCACCTACACCTCCACCTGTGACCGCTCCTGTCTTGGGACATTCTCAATCGAATTCTCAAAATGGGTTTGGCTCTGCTGGACCGGGAGAGCATGTCAATGTGTTAGTGGCGAAGAAGGGCAAGAAGCACAAAAATCGTATCCAGCCAACGCTTGTTGGAGGACTCAATGGTTCGGGTCCTTCGGCCTCTATGTCAAATTCGCAATCACAAAATCACGTCCATCACATGAACGCACCAACATCACATTCCAATGTACCGAATTCGTCCCATCTCAACGACTCGTTGTCAAATATCAAACTCCCAACGATATCGCGATCCGTATCAAACTCCTCTCTAAAGCCGACATTCGCGCCTTCGCAACACCAGCAACACCACGGATCCTCGCGTCTCTCATCCACATTCCCCTCCCGCGCAGAGTCAGTAGAACGTGACATCGACATCGACATGGTGGGGCTTGGTGTGGGACAGGATATGGGCATGGACGTGCCGATCGATGCGCTTTCGACTAGCAGCGGGCGGGGCAGAAGGCGGGCTTCGGAGGCGGCTTTTGGTGATGGGCCGAAGGCGCGGACGCTTGGCGGGGACCGTGTTCGCGATGCACAGCGCAGTCTCGATGTGCGTGAGATCCGCGACGTGCGGGGTGGGCAAGCAGATGTGGGCTCGTGGAGAGGATCGGCGTCGGATATTCGGCTGGCCGTTCCGCCATTGAAGACGTTCCTCGAATTTAGAGTTGAGGATTCGCAGGATACGTTGGAAGCGCAGAATCCTGAAGATCCAAACAGTGAGTTTTTTGGGTTGTGTTGCCGATTGACTGATCGCTCATCATTTGCAGGTCCGTCGGAGGTTACATTCTACGCCAATAAGACTACGCAATGGCTTGACTATCTGTCATCTCCCGCGCTCGCACTGGTTGCGACAGGTCGATTCATGGCTGTCGCGATGGAGGACGGCGGCATAAATGTCTACTCTCCAACAGGTCGACGGTACGTTTATCAATTTGGTTAATGGTGATGTTTAAACTGAATGAAATTACAGAGCGATGCCTACTTTGTGTCTTGGCTCTCCGTGTTCCTTCCTGGAAGGTTCCAAAAACTTTCTTATGGCTCTGACATCATCAGGGCAGCTGCACGTATGGTGCGTCAGCCTTCGGTATATTTATTTCCATTATGCTTATTTTCTCGCAGGAATGTCAAGCAGCAACGAGCGACCTTCCCACCCGTATCTGTATTACACCTCATATCCTCCTCACCAAACGCCGAGATTCTATCCGCAACCGTGCGACCGAATGGTGCGCCACTGTTACACCTGACGACAGGCGTCGCCGTCACATACGACGCTTCCCTTCTCTCGTGGGTGAAGATCAGCGACGCGTGGTGGGCTCAAGGATCCGCGCACTGGAAGGGACGACCTCGAAATGCACCGGGCGGCGGCGCGATCCCCAGCGCTGGTGCCGTTTCGGCCGTAGAAACGCGCATCGCGGAACGCGGCGCATCGGTTGACGACGGCACGCCTCGACCGAAGTGGTGGACGGCGGCGATGACGTTGGGGCATCTTGAGACACGGATGCATGCCGCACGCATGCTTGAGAGCCCGTCGGAGTACAAGCAGGCGCTGATTTTGTATGCGAAGAGTATTGCGGATGAGGGGTTCAGAGGGAAGGCGGAGGAGTTGTTGCGCGAGCTTTATGGGCCTGTTTATTGGTTAGTTTCCTTTTAATGCCACGAACGCTGGACATGCTTAAATGCCTTTTCGCAGGCGACCGGGGAGGACGGATGATGGGTGGGTGCCGACTGTCTTAGGACTGACGAAGAGGGACCTTGCCCGCGACGTCCTTGCAGTATTCGGTGCGAGAAAATTGTTGAGATTCCTTTACTTTGGCTAACCTAATATTTGCCTTAGCCCGAAGCAAGACCTTGTATAATCTTGCTGTGACATACCAAGAGCTTCTGAAGAAGTCAGCAACGGATGAGTGATTGCACTGTCCCATATTGTATACCACTTAAGCTGTGATATCTTTAATTGGTGTGTTCAAAGTATGCAGAATCCTAAATTATTGTGACACTTCAGACTTCCGTGGATCTATCGTCTTTCAAAGTTCAAAGCCCAGTGGTTCAAGATTTCAGAAACTACAATGAACTCTATAATACAAGCTGTCAGAACAACATTCCTTTGATATCAGTGACAAATGGAAATAGCCTTGGTACAAGCTGCCATACTGTAGTGGATCGTACCAAAACGAGTAATAGAACTGGTGTAAGGCGAATTGCTTACAACAGTCGCGAGGTTCTTAAGATAGAAGTGCTGGAAAGA
>ML170193.1:0-11153 GCA_004355085.1 Rickenella mellea
CTCGAAATAATACTCCCCAGAGTCTTCGTTTCGAGAAGACCGAGGTTGTCGATTCGGAGCGCCAGGGAGATTGGGGGAACCAATAGGACGATTTCCAATACTGGCTGTCACTATAGTAATACCATAGTAAGCCTTTAGCTACACAACCATGGTTGCATATGCCCAGCCATTTCTACTATAGTAGTCTGTAGTTGCTGGGCATGGTAGTTGATTATTCTTTTTCAGGACCAATTGGGTACCTGTCTGGGTACCTTTCTGGGGTGCCTGACAGATCCTGATTGCACCTTCCCGCCGTTTCCTGATTGAGACACCGATCCCGACACTGTTCTTATTTTAACCGTTGTTCGGTTTAGCGTTCCGATCTCTCGCTTCCTTGATTGGTCAGCCACTCTTTCGAGGCGCTTGCCGTGCTTCGCGCTTTTCAATACCGCTCGCTCGATACCTTGCAGTGGCATTAAATTTGCTATGCGAAAAGAGTATTCTAACTACGTTAAATGGGCGGAGCTACGCAGTCCTCGCCTTTTTTGACCGCGGCACGACCAAATCCTCGTCGGCCGGGCGCTTCACGCCATACTTCAAACTCTCGACCATGTAACCGAGGCAGTACTGAACGTCTTCAATAGCCGACAACCACGCGTTCCGATCAGCAGGCTCCTTGGCCACCTTATACCACCACAGCAACGTGACAATGATCATGTGAAAGCCGTTCTTACCGCCCTTCGCAACACCTGGCCACCGCTCGCCTATCGCTTCTTTGAGGTCGCGGGACAACGGCCAGTCTTCTCCACGATCGCTCCGCCACGCCGGCTGGAGGGCTGTCCACCACTTTTGCCAGTAATCGGCGTACTCGGTTACTGAAAAGATTTCCGGCGGCTTGTTGTACGGTCGCCCATTCCTGATCCAAACTGAAACCTCTTCAGGGCGATTTTTCTTGCCCAAGCGGTGGGCTAGATCCTACAGCATGATTAGAATTAATCAATGATATGGAGTGACCACGTACCATGCTATCAGGGGACGGAAATCCAAGGCGACGTTCCAATTCAACCCACATGTTGATCAGATCGACCCATGCCTGCGCCCCCACCTTCTCCGCGATGATGTATTTGAGAGCGCACTTGAGCCACTCCGGAAAGCCCCTCGTGTCGATTTCGTCGATAGGGATGATCTCGATATCTTTGAACAGCGCCGTGGCTCTGATGGAGGTGTTGGGCTCTGACGTGACGTTCGTCTCCAAACGGGCTTCCGAGGTGGCAGTGGAGGTCTCCAAGGTAACGGCGGGGGTCTCCAAGGTGACGGCGTTCTCTAGCGTGGTCATGGAGATGGTGGCGGGTTCCACTGTAGTCTCCGAGGCGATGGCAGTCTCCATTGTGTTCTCCGCGGTGGTGGCAGTCTCCAATGGGGCGGTGGCAGTGGCAGTGGCTTCCGGGATAACGACGGACAAGGAGGGGTTCTCCAGCGTGGTGTCTGGCGAGGCGATGGTGTCTGGCTGCGTTCCAGGGCTCCTCGGTGGTGTCCCAGAGTTAGCAATGGAGACGTCCACCTCCATGCCTTCGGATGGTGATGCTTTGACGATGGTGGCTGTCGGCAACTGAGCTGATGGGTGAGGAGACATGGGGAGGGTTGGGATGGTTCCAGCATTGAGCGGCCCTCCATTTCCTTCGAGCACAATATCTCCACCCCATTCACTTGTGTCGTCGTCGAGAATTTCCGTGGCGGCGGTACTGGTATCGCTATCACTATCGGAGAGTGGTGTATCTGGAGTAAACCTGATGTAATATTAGCTGTCACTTCGTCGGGACACATGAATAGAACCACTGACGAGTTACGAAGTGGAGTAGGCGGTAAATTTCGGGTGGAACGACGCGTTGGTTGTTTGTTGGAAACTTTTTTGGGAGCTCGTCTTAGCTTCGGTGCTTTAGGTGCCGGCTCGTTGGGTTTTGCCAGTCCCATCGCTACCATCGCTTCACGGAGACCAAGCTTAGCTAGCAAAGCCTGGTTGTTTGCTATATTTGCCTGTCGTCGTTCCATGAGGTCCGGCTCGTGGTCGGAGGGAGTATTGGAGGTCGAAGGTACGTCGAGCTTGCCAGCATCAGTGCCTTCATCCATATTGTCAACATCGATGTCTCCGACGCTGGTGTCAGTGGTGTCATCATCGATGTTTCCAACTTGAAGGTTGTTGGTTGAAGCTGCTGACTCAGCCGCTTTATCCGATCTTATCTCACGGTCTGCCTCTTTCACTTCTGAATCACCACTTTCTGAACTGCTACTCAATGTCTTAGTCGAAAACAAAGCCCTCTTCTTGCGCATATTCGAAGCTATCAAAATTTTATCTCAGCCAAAATGCCACGCAAGATCATCAATTTACTTACGAAACGAAGACTTGCAGTACTCCTTCCACCAGTCCTGCAATGTATTGAACTTCGTCGGTCCAAGGTATTGCTGGAAGGTTTGGTTCGGCTCCTCTTCACCCTCTCTGCTTGAGCTAGGTATATGGAGTGTAAGCACAAGGCAAATGGGCAGAAGACCGGTGCCTCACATCCAAGTTACTACATTTCCCTCGTTTTGCGGCTCTGGTGCTCCAATCATGATGATCGCAACGCCTCCAATCTGGGTGGTGATCTTGTCAAGTGTCGTGTGGGCGAATCTTGTGAGTCCATCTTGAGCACTGCACGAATTACGGTAAGGTAAGCGTCAGAGTTTGTTGCGTGATGCTCACCGTTGCATACGATGGTTCTCCATGAACCGGTCAAAATCTTCTTCCGACAGCTCGTCCCTCACAATGGCCAGGTATTCAGGAACGTCTACTTCCTTGCTTGAATCTCTATACGCCTCCACTTTTTTGAGTACCTCCTCTGACGCAACTGCGAGCTCTTCCTTCGCGATCTTATTGCAGATATAGAGCCGGCCCTTGTTCTCCAACCCACTGGCGAGGCATTCGGCCTCGTAAACCTTATACTCTGCATCGACCTTGGGCTTCAACTCCTTGTGAAAAATTTTCTGGTACGCTTGGAATGGCTGCAGCTTCTGTTTTGGCTTGAAGACATACTTGCTACCCTTGGCAGCCGGTTTCGAAGCCTTCGAGTTGGCTGACATGTTGCGCGTGCGATTATTGTACCAAGATTTAATACGCTACACGCAGATAGGTGAGTTTCAGTGGTCAAGTTGAGCAGATGAAGTGCTCACAATTAAATTATCCGCCAGAACCTGCTCCTTCTCTTTCTCGTCGGCAGGGAGAGTCTCTTTGAACCTGTCCGACCATAGCGACTTGATGTTCCTCCAGAAGACCCCCATCTCGCGTAGCTTGTGCTCTCCAAGCTGCTTCAGCTTAATGAATTCGGGAAGGTGCTCGTGTAAGAAATTATTCTCATTCTCCTCTGTCCTCTTCATGATGTGGATGTTTTCAGTGGGGGATTTTGAAGCTGTCAGACGATGTGGTTGGGGGAAAAGTTGGGTCAATTCAACGGAAAAAAGGCTGGGTGAAGTCGAACCAAGGAGTTTGCCGATGGTTATGGTAATGCAGCGTTCGCTCAATTTATTTTGGTCAGGACACGCACAGCGGTTCGGCTGGCTGTGCGTGACTGTTGACATGAGCAGCGCACGGACCACGCCGCCGAGATATTTAGTCTGTCATCGCTTAGAACACGGCTTCCCTTTCTTTCCCGTTCCCCGCCACTAACACAGTTCCACTCCACGGTTAGTCCCCGCCTTCTCCCCTCTTTCACAATCCCACTGCTTACCCGTCTCCCCCATCCTCCAACTAGAAACACCTATTCGTGAGTATCCCTTCTGTGTGTCCTCCTCACAGCTGACGTGCATGCAGATATTCAAGATGACCGCCTCATACGCCCCGAACAAGGCCGTACGAGACGGTCACGATGAAGATGACGAGCGGCGCAATTCTGGCAATCCCTCTCACCGTGGTTCAGGAACCGAGACACCCCCGGAGGACCAGTGGCTTGTCCTGGTCATCCTCTACATGATCAGAGCAATGATTCATTCGATCCGCTACATGTACGACGTCGGCTCCAACATCGTCGCAAATATCCCAAGGGAGTTCTACCTCAACGCACTCGTCCCTCCAGCTGAGCAACTGGGGATTCCTGCCCCCGCCAATGCGGCCAACAACGCCAACATCGCCGAGGAACCCTATGTCCCGGACTTCCCGGTGCACATGCCGCACTTCGATCCTGGCGCTGGTCCTGACACCCACCTTGGTCGGCGGTGGTACGTAGTTTTTGTTGGGCGGCAGGTTGGCGTCTTTGACAGCTGGTGAGTACGCTATCGAGCCGCTGTACCGAAACTCAATCCATTATGTTTGCAGGGACGAAGTTTTGGCTGCAACAGCTGGAGTTTCTGGCCAATCCCAGCGCCGCTTTACCAGTTTTGCCATGGCCCGGGATGCCTTTAACATTGCGTTGGCCCGTCGCAATGTCCGTTGGGTCCCAGATCCAGTTGAAGAACCCGAGCCCAGGTAAGGTTCCCCTCGTCACTAGCATCGATATAAATTCATTAAGACCATATACTAGCGGCTCCAACACCAAAGACATGCCACCCAAGCGTGACGACGATGGTCCCGGAGCGGCAGGTGGAACTTTCGGTCGGGTCGCGGGAGGTTTCATCAAGCGCGAGGTGTAGAAATATCTTCCTTCCTACGTACGGCGTCCCCGCCCAATTTTTTTTTGTTTGAGAACGTAACCCTTGTCAGCGCCTGCGGCGCACGGACTTCTATTGGCAGTAGTTAGCCGGCTTGCTGATGCCGAATTGTTTTTCCGTTGTTCAACACAGCCAATATGACGTCATTTCTCCTTTGACACAAGTGATTAGTCTGACATTCAGAATCTCGTCGCCTCTAGTGAGATAACAGAATTATACTGGTAACCTCAAGTACTCCAGCAAACACCCCGCATCTTATTGTACATAACATTTTGCCCCACCCAACGGTTTTCGATACATTGACAAGGTTGTAATGGTGTCTCGGATGTGGACTTGAGACGAAGTTATAGCAGTTTGTCGCGAGTTGGCAAGTTTTCGACGAAACCATTATGTGCGACACAATTGGTTGGTACTGTTTCGGACTACTCAGAGCAACAGAAAAACTAACTGCGTGCTTAGAAATAAAATCTGGACACATACCGTCATGTACATTTGTTGGCTAATGCCAACGTGCTAACACCGCCATACTGATTATAGTGCACGATCCAACAATTTTCCTGCGGTCCATAAAAACACGAATCATTGTTAATAGTATCAGTAAAGGGGATCAAGCCTTATACCCGAAAATGGGGCGCATCTGACGGTTGTGTATTGTGCTATGCTGGGTGTATGCATTTCGACTGTTGGATTCGAGAATATACTTGGTTCGGCTCTCGAAGGTATAATGTTTTCCCCAAACATTGAATGGCTCTTCATGTTTTCGAAATGGATGATCTGGTTTGATATTACACAAATTCGGTGATGTTCCAACGTGAGATTATGATCCAGTTTCATTTGATGTCGACAGAGCGGTCCAAAAGGTCCAAAAGTGGCAACGATCTTGAACATGCCATTAGCCACCTTCGTCAATCCTCTTGTGGAGGGTACCAATTTTACAAGTGCAACGGCAACGCAAATGTGAATAAATCCATCTCTCATGAACATATATGTGTATGTTCACCTGTGATGCACGTTTCCCAATGTTCCGCAATGCAGTCGAAGTCTGGTGATATATTCAGTGTCCAAGTTGAGATGTGAGGCATGGCGCTCTTCGACACTCCCTCACTCCACATCTAAATGTCATTTTGCTGTCTTGGAAATTTGGAATGTCCAATCTTCGTCCCAGTCCATTCATGGCTTGTCAATTGAGTCAACGATCGCGTTCGGGGAATATGCATTGATTCTTGTCTGAGCTTTTGGAGCGATGTGCTGTTCAATAGTTCGGGCTATAAAAATAGTGCATTCAATACATTATTGGTGAATTACCTTCCTCAGGGGTTCTATAACTGTACATGCACTGTTCAAGTGATGACTACACGGCAGGCAGAGAGATGGGACGGTGACAGACTGGCATCCCGCCACAACTGCATCAACACGCGTTACTGATGCTACCTTACTAACACTATACAACAAATTCAATTTTTATTCTGTTACACAGAGGTTCAAATACGTTCTACGTACACCTAGGTAATGTGAATGACTGATTGGAGATCGATGTTGTAGTATAGTCACAGACATGTGACTGATGGTCACGGTTCATTTTTAGCTTCAACCAATGGTTCAAGATGAGAAGAAGAAGAAGCGCAAGCGTTCCCAGTTCTTCATCATTGACCGAGATGAGCCACCAGATCTGGACAACGAGAAGGACACTATTGAAGTCAGTAAGCACATCGTGACGCAGAAGAAGCAGAAGCAACGCCCTCTCGCCCGGACTGCTCGAGACGTGGACAAAATACCTACAACGCAACCACCGTCGTCAATCCAACCACCATCCACTTCAAGCCATGTTGAGGGAGTCACATCTCAGTCCTCTGGAGCAGAGCTGCATGAAGATCCTGGAGAGTATGTTGGCCTCGACCTGGAGGATTTCGCGGATCCTGGCACCATGGTGGGCGAGGATGATGACGACTGTCTGGCGGACTACGCTGTCGAAATACCTAAGATCACGAGAAAGTCCAGGGTTCGGGTACGCTCATCACAAATTCCGTATCTTTCTTTATTGAGCCATACTTTGCTTGACCAGATCGATCCATTGAAAGAATGGGTCTCGCATCGCGACCTGTTTCTCGACGAACTTCTTCGGCAAGACGGAATGGCACATCCCTCACCTCCTCTCTGTGAATGTGGAGCTAGCGATGCTCGGTTCCGTTGCAAGGATTGCTCGTTCAACGAGCTATGGTGCAAAAACTGTCTTTGCAGGCAACATCTTCGACTTCCATTACATCGTGTTGAGGTGAGTTTAAACTTCCACAAAGCTTCTAATCTGTTCTCATCCTATCAGCTTGTAGAGATGGAACGACAATTTCTTCGAGAAATCGTCTCTTGCCAAACTCGGCTTTCGGCTTCAACTTGGCCATGATGGAGCGTCGTGCAATCTCCCAGCGCCTGCAAGCGAGATGGTCACGGTGATCCACACAAACGGTATCCATACAGTGAACGTGGATTTCTGCGACTGCTCCCACTCCCTCCCTCGCGTTGTTCAGATGCTTCGACTTGGATGGTGGCCAGCTACAGTCGATCGGCCGCAATCGGCGGTAACCTTTTCTGCGCTCGATCTCTTCCACAACCTCACCCTACAGAGCAAGATGAATATGTATGACTTTTACTGGACTTTAGCGCATCTATCCGATAACATTGGAGTCAGTGACTTGAAGGTGGGAGATCGATCTCACCTTCGCGAAGGTTCAGCACTAACTCGGCCCTGTAGTACCGTTACAAAGAGTGGTCTAGGATCGTGCGCGAGTATCGCCACATAATGACGGTCAAGCGAAGTGGCCGCGGCCACGATCCGTCGGGTATACAAGGCACTCAACCTGGCGAATGTGTCGTTGAATGTCCTGCTTGCCCGCAACCTGGACGCAACATGCCTGAGGATTACGACTCTATTGCATCTTCGGATAGGTAAGTTGGGTCGCTTCTGAGTGATTTGTTTTTCGTACTTACCTGTAATAGATGGAAATATTCTCTCATACTCGCGATCGATGCGAACTTCAGGCTGAAGTTGAAGAACCGCGGCTTTCAAGATGCGCCGCTCGGAGATGGATGGTCGTACTTTGTCCCTAGCGCACCGTATAAGGAACATGTGGCAAAGTACATCGACCAGCCAGAGGTAAGAATATGGCTTGAATGTGATTGGGATAGATACTGACTTCATTCATCAGATTAATAGTTGTGACTCAACCTTTCGCGCTATAGACCATGCAAATACACGGAGTAACGAGGGTCTCTCTGCCACAGGGGTTGCTGGAGTGACGTGCGCGAGACATGCGATCAACCGCGCTAACGGTTTCGGAGATTTGCAGCGTGGTGAACGGTATGTGTTTCCCTGTCTATTATTGTCTCCGCCTCCTCATTTACATGTGTTCAGCTATTGTAACATGGACTACGTCGTTCTGTCCACGTTATCCGGCACCACCGTCAAGAAGTTGATTCTATCATATGATATAGCCTGTCAATGGTTCAAGAACTTACATTCACGCATCTCGGCCTATCCGGAGAAGATGCGCCTGGACATGATTAAGGTAGAGACGGATGCAGGGATCCCAAAACTTCACTGCAAAGGACACGGCCCCAAATGCCAGACGTGCTGGTCGTTCAATTACATTAAAGGTTCTGCGCGTACCTGTGGGGAGTCGATCGAGCAAATTTGGTCTGGCCACAACGCCGTTTCGATGAGCACCAGGGAGATGACACCGGGTTCGCGCCAAAACACGATCGATGATCATTTGGGTTCATGGAACTTTAGAAAGGTTGTTGGTCTTGGTAAGTAGTAAACTGTTTTCTTTCGTGCTATGATCTAACTTTGCTTTTTTCAGGAAAATATCTACGGTCTCTCCTTGAAGAAGCCGTGCCAATGAAAGCGAAGCACCACGGAATTTTGGCGGAAATCAGGCTTTCGCTGGAAGGCAACCTCGTGGACACATGGGAAAGGATGATCGTGGAATGGGATAACGATCGCGAGAACAAGCCTGATCCGTACGCAGAAGAGGAGAAGAGTAAGTGTGAATAGGAGCATTGTTTAAACATTGTACTGACATAGATGAATAGCATGTTCTATGTCAGATGTTCGGTTGGAGATCCTGAAAGAAGAGGCAGCTGATGCAGTGGCTGGAAACATAACCCCGCACGAGATGACAGCCAGTGTCTTCCTTACGACAGGGTTCGATCTCGAGGATCAACAGTAAGTCCTCTGCTTCTGTATAACCTTCACAGTCTCATTACAATTTTAGACGTGTTCTGCGAGAGAAAGGCAAAGGTGCTAAGGGCACTAACACATCATACAAGTCCGCCGAAATGCAGCAAAAACGCAACACCCTACAACGCCGAATCTTCAATTGGTATAAGATACAAAGTATTTACATGCCAGGCGCGGTCCTTTTACGGGCAGAGCTATCGCCAACTGACGACGAGCGATCTGGCGCGCAAGGCCCGGAATCCATCCAACTCCTCTTCCCATCTCAGGTCAGCAAATGCGAACGCGCAGCAATTTGTTCCCCGGACCTCGAGGTTAAGGAGTTTCGTCTCCGAGTTGCCCAATGCGACGACGCTTTGCATCAAATCAGACGACTCCTTCGCATTCGGTCCAACCTCTGGCACTACAAGCGGGGTCAGGTTTTTGGCCAACGTTCTTCCACGCGTGCTCGAACTCTCATAGCCCGATTTGACGAGAGAATCCAACGGATGGCCGAGCGATATCGCGCAGCTAGAGCAGCGCTTATTTCCTTAGATCATCCCGGCGATTGGTCTGAACGGTTCAAGGCTCTCGATCCCACTGATATCCAAGGACCGCGCCAGGAGGACGATGCTATCGTAGAATTCCCCAAGCCACTCCCCCAAAATCATTGGGTCAGCGAAGGACGTCGAACCCCTTCATGGATTTGGTACGTGCCAAATGTCCAGCTTTCGGGTGATGCTGCAGCGGAAGCACGGGACCTCAACGAAGGTTCGCAGTCTACTGCTGTATTTGCGTGTGACTTAACTCATCAATTATGATCGCTACCAGGGATGCGCGTTGAATACTGCAAGTCACGAGCCCGAGCCCTCCGATGGGAAGAAGAGGTTGAGCTTGTGGTCGAGGAGATGAAGCGGACCATCACATTCCTGCAGTGGCGCGCACATTGGTGGAGGTCTCAAGTTGGTCGACGCGCCGATGTCTTGTCTCCATCCCTCGCATCCGGTCTCATGGCGTATGCGCTCAAGCAAGCCGACATCCAGATGCAACTGGTGCATCACTTTTCAAAGCTTTGGGAGCCTGCACTTCGCAAGCACGACCTGCCAAACGATTTCACGCGAGTCTTCGCTGCTCAGGCTACAAGTCAGCCGAGTGTTGTGACGGATCATATGGTGGAAGTTGCAGCGGCGGAATCGGACTCTGACTGTAGTTCTGACGATGACATTGTTGCGTAGATCCATGTAATACACTGCCGCGAGTTCGTAAAAGCTATGTTTTCTGCTAAGTCTTGCGTGTCACGTGACACGTTGAAAAGTTCAAGGAGTTCGCGAAGATCGATGTTGCGCAACATTGGGCTGTCGTGGGCATGCGGAATGGAGAATATGGTGTAATAACAGAGTTATATTGCACAGTGAAATCTATAGATAGGGTAGTAGTAAAGGAACAACGGTATAGAAACGGCTGTCGCTGCATAGCCCGCCATCGTGCTCGCCTGCTGATGAATCCGAGCTTACCACTATAGTAGAGCGGGTAGAGAACCCAAAAAACCCGTCATACAACCCAACAGTATAAGCTTGGTCCATTTCTCCTACGGCATCTCCACTGAAAACGGTGTTTTTGAACCAGCGAAGGTCGTGGTCAGGAGGCGTGAGCGGAAGACTGGGTAAGCCTGAGCACGGCTGAGTGTTGCGTAGATGGTGGGTGAGATCCGACGTGCATTTTCTTGCAGTTCAGATTGATTGGGGCTGCGCAGAGGGAAGGCGAGGCGGCACGAGGGAGGAAAGGCCGGGTGGCGCAGGTGGTTGTGCAAGGCATCATTTGAGGCGCGAGCACCAACAATTACCGCACGCGGAAGCGCAACTGGCTGGGCAGGGTGAATAGCAGGGCTGTGATTGCATTGAGGAGCACAAGAAGGAAGCGGGAGGACAGTGGATGGTGGCGGATAAGTGGTGGGTTCAGGCGACCATATTTGGCAGGAGGCGGGGGCGCGAATCGAAAGCGGCGAAGCGCGACGGTTGCGAACAGCATCCAGGGACCTGGCTAGCGGCCGCACGGCACCCTGAAGGCACCCCGAAGGCACCCAGGTACCGCCAGGTAAGTATAGTAAAGGATCGCTGGGCAAATGCAACCATGGTTGTAATACTCAAGGCTTGCGCTGTACTACCATGGAACTACTATAGTGACAGCCACGACTGCGATTTCGAGGGGGAGGCCTATTCCTTCTATCGTCGTCTCCGTCCGAACTATCGCTGTCGTCAGGATCTCCAGGATTACCTCCGGCAGAGCCACG
>ML170193.1:14198-34378 GCA_004355085.1 Rickenella mellea
TATTCCTGATTGTAGTATCGAACTGTTGGAATATTAGGCGCTTAGTTGAGATGGTGAGAGGGGAAATAGTCTTACAATATCCTATTTCCTCACAGAAGCACTATTTTCTCTCTTCATTCTCCAAATTTGAATGGTACTATCATAAGATCCAGAAACAATATGTTTCCCATCAGGCAAGAATGCAACAGATGTGACACCACCAGTGTGCCCTTTCAGTGGTCCTAATACCACTGTACCAGTATCAGCATTCCATACGAGGATAGTCATATCAGAAGAGCCAGACACAATGTGCCTCCCATCAGGTGAGAATGCAACAGATGTGACCCTTGCAGTGTGCCCTTTCAATGGACCCAATTTCACTGTACCAGTATTTACATTCCACAATTGAATGGTTTCATCATCAGATGCTGATATTATATATTTGTCATTAGGTGAGAATGCAACAGATGTGACACCACCAGTATGCCCTTTCAGTGGTCCTAACACCACTGTACCAGTATCAGCATTCCATACTAGAATAGTCTTGTCAGAAGAGCCAGACTCAATGTTCTTTCCATCAGTTGAGAATGCAACAGATGTAGCACTCCTAAAGTGCCCTTTCAATGATCCCAACTTCATCATTCCAGTATCTACATTCCATATTTGGATTGCCTCAGATGATCCAGACACAATGTATTTGCTGTCAGGTGAGAATGCAACAGATTCAACAAAATTAGAATGCCTTAATGAATACAATGTCATTACACTTGAATTTATATCCCACACTTGAATGTCTCTATCACGAAAGCCAGAAGATACAATGTATTTTCTGTCAGGTGAGAATGCAACAGATATAGGATTACTAAAATGCCCTTTGAATGGACCTAATATTATTGTACCAGTGTCTGCATCCCACACTTGTACAGTCATGTCTCTGGAGCCAGAGACAATATGCTTTCCATCAGATGAGAGTGCAAAACATCCCACTGGATCAGTATGGTCTTTTGATAAATTCCATGTCATTATATCAGAATCTGTATCCCACACTCGAACAGTCTTGTCATATGATCCAGATATAATATGTTTACCATTAGGTGAGAATGCAACACATCTGACTTCATCAGTGTGTCCTTTCAGTGGACCATATGACACTGCACCAGTTTCTGCATTCCACATTAGAATGGTTGTATCTGAGGAGCCAGAAATGATATGTTTACCATTAGGTGAGAATGCAATACATCTGACTCTACCGGTGTGTCCTTTCAATGGGCCTAATATGACTGTGCCAGTCTGAGCATCCCACATTAAAATGGTCTTATCAGAGGAGCCAGATAAAATATATTTACCATTAGGTGAGAAAGCAACACACCAGATTGCATCAGTGTGTCCTTTCAATGGGCCTAATGTTATATCACCAGTGTTTGCATCCCACACTTGAATAGTTTTATCCCAAGAACTAGATACAATATGCTTTGCATTAGGTGAGTATGCAACAGATATAACAGCACCAGTGTGTCCTTTCAGTGGACCCATTGTTATTGCACCAGTGTTTACATCCCACACTCGAATATTGTTATCATCAGAGCCAGCTACCATCTGTTTGCAATCAGATGAAAATGCAACAAACCAAATATGTCTAAGACTTTGCTTTAATTTAATTATTGTGGCTGTGCCAGCTTCTGAATCCCACACTCAAATGGTCTCATCATCAGCGCTAGACAAAATGTATTTGCCATTAGGAGCAAATGCAACACATCTGATTCCACCCTGATCACAATGCCCTCTCAATGGGCCTGAAGTTACCATTCCAATGCCTGCATCCCATACTTGAATAGTATTATCATATGATCCAGATACAATGTATTTGCCATCAGGTGAGTATGCAACTGATACAATTCGATCAGTGTGTCCTTCTAAAGTATGTTGAAGAGCTGGCCACTCATGAGCTTTTCCTAACTGAATAACCATTGTTTGTGAAAAGTGAGGCAGATAATGTTTTGCCAATAATGATGTCTCTGGTGCAAATGGTAGTGCTGACAGATATATATAAGGCACACTTTGCATTATAACTTTACCAAATACAGAAACAAATTTAACTGCATCTTTCACAAAGTCTTTGACATCATTATTCTGTTAAGATATGCTATAAATCTAGTCATATTAAATATAATTTCACTTACTATATTCAGCTTCAAAACTAATGAGAGAATGCTTGATGATATGTTTAAAATTTTAACCATACTCAACACCTCCAGCCAATACAAAAATTGTTTATAAAAAAATATCTCCACTTTACTTTCAAAATTTAAATCAAGTGGCACTGTTTGAAGATGACTTATCCAATATTTGCATGAATATAAGAGTTGTAGAGAAATATTTTGCTTAATGCATTTATCCAGGTTACAAATATCATATGTATGCTTAAATGAAGTTTCTAGTTTGCAGATATTAAAATGCAATCTAGTATTCAGGATATTAAGACAGGCATGAGCCATGGTGGAGTGTTGCTCATGTTCATTCACAAAAAATTCCTCACTTCGTAATGGGTCTGTCAAAAAGTCCCGAAAAGATGTATGCAGTGCTCTGACAGGAATGAAGTCATCTGAAGCACCACTTAGTAGAGACCCCATAAACTTTACAATGGAAGTAACAACATCTTTGAAACTTGATTTGGAATTGAACTTGTCATCTGCATTTGCAGCATATCTCATTTCAGCCAATGCATCAACTGAGAGAGGTTCAAAGGCAGCCATTATTTGACCCATAACTGATCTGAATCTAGGCATCACATTAGGAGGAAATAATTGCTTGAGAATTGCCAAGTACAATGGATCCAAAGGTTCCTTGCCTGAGCTCAATAAGGTAAATTGTTGGAATCTTTCATAAGATGTTAAGCCTGCTATTTCCCATTTGATTGAATCACAGACAACAAATGCCCACTGAAAAATCCCCTCAGATTTTTTCACCAACAACTGATAATCTTTCTCAGTAAAGTTTTCACGACAGTTAGACAATTGTCTGGAAATATATGTATGTATATCTCTCTGTGTTGTTCCATTCTCAATATTGTCCATATGCTTCACAATGACAGAACTATTGTCAAAAAAATTGCCAATGATATCCTTTTCCAGACGAGATGTCAGGAATACACAGAAGTTAGCAGGAAGATTGGCAGCTTGCTTTGCTAGTGAAGATAGAACTGCATGCCTAGACCTGGGGTCACCACTCTCATCTAGAGCATCAATTACAACAACAATTGGCCCAGCTATAGTAATGTTTTCTGCAGGCTTTAACATAAAATATTCAAACTGGGTAGCAGCATCCTGAGTTGAAGAAAGTGACCTATTGCCCTGAATGATGGCATGTAGAGCATTTCTGAATTGAGAACAATGATTAGCTAGATCAATAGCCACTGTGCTGAAAAGGTTTCCTGTATGTCGGCTAGCCTGGTTAGAACGCACAAAGCAATATGATGAACCAAGATGCCTAAGCAGATCAAACCTCTTTGCAATGGTATGAGCAATGGCAGATTTTCCAGTACCAGCAGCACCACAGAGTAAGAAGACATTCTGTGAGCTCTCAGGATTGTTGATCCAATCACTGATCTCATCCAATATCTCTTCCCAAGTCCCTGCTAAACATTGCTTGTCACTGCGAAATCGAGCATCAGTAGCATAAGGCATGTCCTTCAAATCCACCTCAGTGACTAGACAGAAAACATGAGAAATTTTGTAAGATCCTGTTCCGTACAATACACACCTAAGTTCTTGACTTCATCCAGAATGCTTGCAACTATAATTTCAGTGCGCTTAACTGTGAACTCAGAATTCCTGATAGCTTCTTCATGAAATTGTTTCTTGAGTTCTTGAAACTTGACTTGAAAATTCTCAATAGCACTGTCAGCACCTGTCATAGCATTCTTTACCAGCCGCATCCCTGAATATCTTATTTTAAAATACAGTAATAGTCGGACTAATGAATGAAACATACAAAATTTCTTGTCCTTGGCATAGGATGTGATGAAGTAGCCACATTCAATCGTTTGATGTGCCATGCATGCAACAAGTGGCTTATGAGATTCAATCCGGGAAGACTCTGCCTCGAGGACAATGGCATAGACACTATCCATGATCTTGTAAAGCTGTTGGATGCGGTCATCACGGTCCCCTTGCGCAAGAATAGTCTGATACAGTCCACATTCACTCTGCTAGAATCGAGCAATATTAAATTATCACTCACCTTATGGGCCGCAGAAAGCACACTCCACGCCATCTTTGCATATGGATGCACCTGGTAAGGCATCATCGTCAATATCACAAGAATATTACAGCAAACTGCGTACCTCTGCGATTTTATCGACAAGATCGGAGAAGATCTTGAGCTTTGCGAGGAGTGGCTGCCAAGTATCGTTGAGCGCGGTGATCTGACTGATCCCGTCATTCGCTTTGTCGACCGCGGCCGTCATGCCAGTAGTCCCACCGCCCGCTGCATGCATCTCGGACACGGCAATTCTAGCTTGATCAATGACATCTTTCGTCTCTGGCTGAGCCAGGTTAGGATCGGCCTGCGATCGCTATTGGTCAACTCATAATCCAGATGAACGGATGGCACTGACGTGTACCTGAGGCAATGCGGATTGAGCTGAAGTAGTTCCATCTGGGTTTACATTGTCCGTTTGTGCTTGAACAGGTGTCACCTAGACTCGGGAGCGTTCAAACTGAAGCACCCATGACCCACAGTACATGAAACGCCATACCGATGTACCCTGAGTCGCCGATGGCGACTGGGGGATACCGCCAACCGTTCGTTCATCGGCACTAGCATGGTCCGGGACAGGATTGGCCTTGATCGTCAGGTGTCAACCAAAGTGCCATGAGACGGGAAAACGAGAGAATACCTTGGTCGGTTGCCTCTCACTCCGAGCACTTGCGGTAGGACTCAGCGAACGTCCAACACCTTTGAGTTTTTCCTGAGCGTTGACTTTCAATTTTCGGTAAAATTGACGCATTGTAAGAATCGAGAACAGAGAGTTGTTGTTATCGATAAGAACAAGAGTGAGAAAGCCTCGTGTTCTAACGGTGAGCTTCACGTAATGGCTATGCGATGATGTCTAAAATTGGTTCACACTACAACGACGTGCACATCGTTCGCATAACCTTGCCTGAACGCTGTTTCGATCCTCAACCATACACTAAGATGCGCGGTCCTCCCAGAACACCAAATATGGCTCTCCGTTCACCCGATCTACAGTGGGCGTGCTGTCCAGTCGTCATCTTTAGCCTACTTCAAGGATGACCACCCGAAAGCCATCCTCAGTCTGGCCGAATACTTCTCTCCCTTGGTTATGTTGCGAAGAAAAGAAATTCAGATGTAGTACAATTGGTGGCTCAGTGCAGCAACCCACTTCCGAACGATCTGCGCGACATCCATTTGCCGTCTGTAGATTGCGTCGGCTGTCGCAATCCTCCATGCAGTTAAACAACTTCACCAAGTGAATATCGGACCAGACTTGTTCGTCCTTCCATATTCCTCTGAAATTCATTAGCAAGCTAATGCACGGACTTTTTCGAACAGAGCGGTACTTTCAAAAGGTGGTTCCCTCGATTCGGAACAAGCGTTGTGTTCCTATGAACGGCCGTCATCCTAGAACCTATTGGACATGCGGATGGTACACGAATTCGTATGGTTAGTGGTCAGGCTGTGGTCAGGCCGCTCGTACTTCTGTGTCAATGGGTAAGTCCCTCTCGCCATTTCGTCGCCAGACCCTCAGGCTCTTGCTCACGGAAAAGACACATTCCTCAGTGCTCTCGAGTTCGTCCGCCTCCACCCTATTCTCTATCACGGCCTCAGGTGATACAAATCAATGGCGATGTCGGAACTGGGAAGCTATCGGCGTCCATACAGATAAAACCGGCCGCATTGTCATCAGGACCAGTTCAACACGAGCGTGAAGGAGCTATGCCCATCGGGAATGTGACGTACGGCCCTATGCTTGCTCGCGCGGCTGAGGAGGAAGACCTGTCTCCTCCCTGTCCCTAATTCCCTGCCAATCTTTAACGCCAACACTCTCCCACCCACCGCGGGCATAGCTTGGCCTGAATTCGTCCAACATGCCATCGGCACGTCAAGTACTCCGCCACCTCTCCGCCGTATACAAGGACCCAAGCTCGTGGCTCCCGGCGTGAAGTACGAGGTCGGCAATTACCCCTCTGAAGGCGAAGACAATTGCGCGTTCGGTGGGGTTTTGTAAAGGATGGTTAAGGCGACGAGTTTGGTGTCCGAATGGGGGCGAGATGACTGCATCCGTTGTGGTTGCTACGGAGTGAAAGCCAGCGCCGAAGACTTGACAACCACCGTACGTTCGTTCCATCTCCCACATCCTCCATTCCCGTTCTCTAAACACCGAAGTTCATTTGCTCGTTTTCCCAGACGACATTACGCGAATCATTCAAGGAAGCAGCACAATCCGCATACGGAAGTCCCATCCACTTCTGAAACCTTACTCCACCCACCCGCAATGGTTCTTCGTTATTGTTTCACGTACAGAAAAGACTCGCAGTATGCGGAGAAATCATGCGTATCCACCCACAATAGGACACGATATCCTTGTGCAATCCACCTGGTCTGGTCCTCTTGTTTGTCAGGCGTGAGGAATCCTTATTTTCCGTAGGCGCTGTGAAACTTCAGCAAGCCGTTCGCTTGAGGAGTCCATTCTGAGCCGCCCAACCTCCAGCCACGTGAAACATGACGAAAATAACACTCAGTTCTCCACCTTTCTCCACAATGCCTCAAATTACTTCTGGACCGGTTCAAAACTCTTCGTCTTGCCTCGCTCACCCGACAATTGCCTCTACGAAGTACGCAGCCACATCTGATAATCCGCTGAACAGGACACTCGCTATCTGCGTCATTTTGCTGTCTACCATCTATCTGCACATCTGACTTGGCAATCTCCATTCATACGGCAGTCTCACCGTGCCGCAGGAAGACCACTGTCAGTTCGGCTAATCTCTCCGGATCCAAACGGTGCCACACACTCTGTGAACTGCAAGACTTCTGAACCACGCGCAAAGTACAACGAAAACATAAACCCACTCAATATCTATACAGCGATCTTCGACGGATTGGCTTTCCACGCGTGATGAAGGTTAGAATTGATTGTCGCCTTGTTTGGCTGATCTTCGTTCGGCAATGAGATAGAAAAGCTGATACCGAAGACTAATGTGTCTGCCTCCGTCAGTCTGTTATCACTGTATTCGGCATCACCCCTCTAACCGTACACATGTTGCAGTTTATTCTCTTCGCGTGACCTGGGTACTTCCCTCGCAACGGCTGAGACCGCCTTCCGGAATTCTAACCGTTTTGAATTGATCTTACCAATCGGCGTATGCTCTGGACTTCCCGCCGGTAGATACGGCAATACACACCGACAAGGTTTGACTAAGTTCATTGTGTTTTATTCTCATCGGGCTTATTCGATAAAAAATTCAGAAGTATGTTTCAGATGCTACTCTTACTCACGACGAACAAGAAGAATGCAGTCTGGAGGTCTCGGAGAAAGTATCATTCATCATTTTAACCTCGCCTATGGTGCACACCGCGACGAGAGTGTAATCTGTTCGAGCGAGAACTGCAGCGTAACCGTCGATTTCGATTTTTCAAGACGCGCAGCTGATCAGCTGTATCGCACTTTTCACAAAAGACAACCTGTGGGTTTCTAGTGCGATACAGTCACGGCCGAAGTGGTCTTTGACATGGAGCTTCGTTCTGAGTGTCCGTGCGCTGGCATCTGTGCGATCCGATATGTTTCCCTGTACTACCCTCCATCATGCCCTTCAGGGATGCAGTCTGTCGCTTTCGTCAGCCACATTTTCGAAAATCGGCGGTCCGCACACTTATGGTATAATGGACAATAGATCCAGTGGTTGTTCATCCTTCGGAACGCATGCTCGTGTTTTTCCCCAAAGACTTCCATGCTCTAACTGATATCACGAGAGCTTTCCTGACTGGGTCACTCGACCTTTGGCGACAACGAAGGCAGTGTTCTTTCGCAGCAAGCATGCGGTCGTTGCTTCTCCCAACACAACGTGACTTCATGAGTAGCTCATACAATCGTTCGGAAAGTCCAAGAGTACACTTATCGTGTTGTTTAAAAGGCCTTTGAGCATCACCCTGGAAGTGCATATCGTCCGCTACGCAGCCCTCGCCGATTTTTCTCGATATGCTGCTCTCGTTGGGGCTCTGTCGCGGTTTATTGGCGCTTTTCACTCTGGTCCGGTTGACACCTGTATCATCCGCTCCAACCGTCGAGGATGGCGAGCTTGACGTCGTTGCGCGGAACATTTTGGCTCGTGCCACCCCGGTTGCCCCTCACTTCGTAATCTATAGCGATGCGTATGTGTCGGGGACCACGGGGCCTCCGGATGTTTCTCAAGTAAAGGTTAGCAAGACTAAATCTCCCGAATTCCGTTAATACTAATCGGCGCTTCAAGGGTTACAATGTCTTGTAATTACCCATTGCGACATCCGGGTCCCCCCATGCTGACATGTGGCGTATTGTAGCGCTCTATCGTTCCTTCTGACAGAGGGAGCATGGGACAAAGCCTACGAGTGGACGACGCTCACGGATAGCCAGCGTGCGTCGGTGAAGTCCCAATACGCTGCCGCCGGCGTCAAGTTGATCGTCTCTGTATTCGGTTCTACCGATGCGCCAACGTCTTCCGGTGCCAACGCTATCTATACGGCCAACACGATGGCCGCTTGGGTAAAGAAGTACAACCTGGATGGCATTGACGTTGATTACGAGGTATCAGCTTCAATCAATCACCCCATGCTCCTCTTACCGAACAACACACAGGATTTTAGTGCCTTTGATGCCGGTGATGGAAAGGCTGAAGCTTGGGTGATAAGCTTCACCAAGCAGCTACGAACTCAGCTTCCTCAAGGGCAGTATATCTTGAGTCACGCTCGTAAGCCCATCTTCGATCATATGGACTTTCCCCTAACCTTCCATGTACAGCGGTTGCACCATGGTATGATCTTATCAATCTGCCGCAGCATTGACTTGCCATAACCTACCGCAACAAGGTTCTCCCCGAATATATGGGGTGGTGGAGGATACTTAGCCATTCACAAAAGTGTTGGCAGTCTCATCGACTGGGTCAGCAACACACGCTTCACCTTGCACCCCTTCACTGATCAATCTTTATGGGCAGTACAACATTCAATTCTATAATCGTATGTTCGGTACCGTGCTTCTGTTGAGCAATGATTAACTCAGTCGGCGTAAATTCTCAGAAGGAACTAGTGAATATACGACGTGCAACAAACTCTTGACATCGTCGTCGAATACTTGGCCCCAGACTGCCGTTTTCCAGATTGCTGCATCTGGTATTCCGATGAGCAAGATTGTCATAGGGAAGCCTGCCAATTCTGGAGACGCCGACAACGGGTATATGCCTACATCGACGTTGGCCACTTGCCTTCAAACTGCGAAAGCTCAAGGATGGACCGGCGGTGCCATGGTATGGGAGGTACAGTGAATTTTTTGACACCATGTGAAACCACCAGCTGATAAAATGTACAGTTTCCGGACGCAGCTGCGTCTTGGATCAAGACCGTTCGCTCGCTCTCTTGGCCAGTTTAATACCATTTCTCTTAAATATTTCTCGGCGGCCCTTGGAGGTCCGACTATCAGGATGTCGATTTTCCCGATGCTGGTTAAATCGGTATATTTTTGCCCGACTTCACTTTGTACAAACATGTATTTCGATCATTTCTAAAGTGAACTTGCAATTCGGCTTCTAAGTTTGTCTCGCCAAAGTGGACAATTTCCGAACTAGTTTTCCGTGTCTCTGTGTCACGACAGGCAAACATTACTTGCCCAATTATGGACATTGTAGTCGGCGTTCGGTGTTGATCGGCGCATTGACCCTGATCGGCCGATTCCCACATGCAAAGTCTCCCGCCAAGTTCTTATCCTCCTACTATCGCGCCAGTCGTCGAGACCACTCTCTTGGCGTTGTATTTGTCGTACCGCCTTCCAAATATCGATGTCGGAAACATTCCACTAGAAAATGCTCTTAGCTTCCACAAAATTATCGACCTCGACTTGCCCTGACAAATTGTGTCCCTTCGAAGTGGTCTGATTAAATAAACGCTGCACGGTTCCAACTTTCGACGAGTGTCTCCCCAAAAACTTGGGGAAGCCATTTTAACATTTGGTATCTGACAATCGTGTTATAACCGAACCTTCTCTCATTCTTCGACGAACATTCATGCGCATCTTTCTGTCCTTGGCTCTTGGATGACTTATCACTCGAGTATAAAGTGATCCTGATAGCTCAAGAATGACGACTTTCGACCGCGTGCTTTACTCGTTATGCGATCATTCACAAGCACCCTCTTCACAGCAATTTCTCTCCTCACGCCTGGCATCTTCAGCGCACCTGGTTCGCCACTTCATGCGGTCCAGAAATTTTCAGGTGTCAAAAAGGTTGGGAGTTACATCGTGAAGCTCAAGGATAACGTCGCAAAGGATTCTTGGCTAGCTACGCACTTGCCCGACGCTGACTTGACGCACGACTACGATTCGGATTTCCTGAATGCCTTTTCCGGTGCGAAACCTTTGTCTGTTTCCCTCTCAGTCTGCACAGCGTCGTGTTAATATAACTACCATAGGGAAGTTTGGTCAATCAGCCGTGAATACCATCCGTGCATCCCATGACGTCGCATCTATTTCCGAGGACGGCTTTCTGACTACTCAAGCCAATGTGGTCGCCAGTAATTTTTCCCGTTTCTTGCTCCGTTCATTCTATAATTTACGTGTGTCTCCGATTCTAGAACAGACGCGCCATGGGGAATATCCTGCATCAGCCAACTCCCAAAGAGGCCGACCAAACTGCGATAGACCTGATATTTACTTATAAGTACAATTCCACGGGTACTGGTGTCGATATTTACGTTGTTGGTTCGTCCACCTCGATATGCGAATTACGTCCAATTTTTCTGACTATTGCGTGACGGACAACAGATACTGGTGCGTCAATCTCTCCTTATTGCCAACATCTGCATATCTACGCACATATTCAATCACCTTAAGGCATAAACACCGCCCATGTGCGTCTTTGGCTCATTGCACAATTCGAAATTAATTTGGAGAGCAGAAGCAATTCAATGGGCGCGCGCGCTGGAGGCTACCCATTACGTTTCACTTATCGGCTTTCGTCCAAAGTTATAATGAATGGGATTTATTTTGCAGGATGCTGATGAGAACGGTCATGGCACTCACTGCTCGTGCGTCACGCGAAGTCGAGAGAAGAGGTATTGCAGAACTGACGAATATCGAATTTTCAAGAGGAACTGCCGCTGGCTCCCAATTTGGCGTAGCAAAGAACGCGTCTCTCGTCACAGTTAAGGTCTTGGACGATTTTGGGTGGGTTATTTATCCTTTCTGCGACTTCAAATTCAATTTGATCATTACTGCACGTACGGGTCGATCTGGAACCTACGCAGATGTGTGAGTGCGCTATATACCTTATTCAGACCCGTTATTCTAATGGATGACGAACAGGTTAGAATCGCTGGTTTAAATTGGGTCGCGGTACAGGCGAAATTTTCAGGCAATCCAAGTGTCGTGTCCATGAGCCTCGGCGGTGGAACCATGCAGACATTAGACGATGCCGTCACTGCAGCAAGTCTTTCCAGTTCCTTTCATGTGTGATGAAATATAAAATAACAGTATACAGCTTACCACAGCAGGCGTCCATGTCGTCGTCGCAGCCGCAAATAATGGCGCAGATGCAAGTGGCTTCAGTCAGTCACGGGTGCCATCTGCCATCACTGTTGGTGCGACGGACATCACCGACAAACGCGCGTCGTTCTCCAATTTTGGAGCCGTCGTTGGCGTGTTCGCGCCAGGTGTGAGCATTATAAGCGCGTGGACTGGTAGCACCAATGTTAGTGAGCTATACTTAAAATTGCTGCTGATTTGACGAAATTCGGCGTATTTCATTTCAGGCTACGAACGGAATTTCTGGCACATCGATGGTCTGTTCATTGACATATGCGCTGTTCCTATCCTCCACTTACAAACACATTCATTACCAGGCTACACCGCACATTAGCGGCCTCGTGGCCTACCTCCTCGAACTACTTGGCCCCACCAAACCAGACGTGATGAGCACACTCATTCAAACACTGTCTCAGAAGAATGTCTTGGCGAACATCCGTATGTACTTTATAACAACGTTTAAATATGACATCATCTGATCTCCTTTTAACCAGCAACGGGTACCGCCAATGACCTCGCGTTCAATGGCATTTCCGCGTAATCGTTAAGCCTCATGTTTGGAGTGGGATATATCGATCCTTCTCAATCTACTAGTTGCATAAATAATTGTCGATAAGACTGGCTCAAAATTTGGACAGATGTTCGGGCTTTAAAGGTAATCATGCACAAATGCGCTACCTATTGTAGGCGGCGAAGTGGGAAACGACTCTGTTCATCGTCATTAGGAATGTATTGAGTGGGGCGTATGGAAATCGGCTCTGATTGAACGTCATGAGTCATGAAAATAACCTCTCATCCTTCCGATTTCTTCACAGCCATACTTCCTTTTCTTACCTATCACTTTGCTTTCGGTGGCGCAGTGAGCGAAATGGGTAACTCTCGTAGCCAATCACTGTTGTTCGGTACGATCCGGCTCAACAACACCACGTGGCGTGAGAAAATTCAAGCTCGCAACTTCGTATCGCCACCACTTGCGCCATCATCGCGGGATATGAAAAAAGGTTAAGAAACTGACGCCAATCAATGCCTAATCATAACGCACCACATGTTAAAAATCCAAAATCTATTGACCTCAGGGCCGCAGACCATGGCAGAACTCTACCGCGATCGTGTCCCCGATCATCATTCTCCAAATGAGCTGACGGAGCTGACCTCATCACTCTCCCTCTTATATTATCCTCTGTTTTCTAGCAGTTAGTGCTCCCACAAGTTTGTACGCATCCCTTGTCACACATGGCGTCCCCGCCGCTCAACGCGCTATCCACTCTCCGAGCTTCCGGGACAACCATAGCATCCGACACCGCTGAATATCTGCAAATCGCGCCATTCGATCCAATAGACGCGACAACCAACCCTTCGCTACTCTACGCTGCAGTTTCACAGCCATCCTATGCCCATCTTGTCGAGAGGGCAGTGGAGTTCGCTGTCGGTCGATCCACAGCCGACCGTGCAGAGGTTGAAACTGGCAAGGAAAGGGGACGGATAGACTCGGTTGTAGAGTTGGCCGTGGATAGGCTGGTGTGTTATGGTTCTCGGTCACTTAATTTCTGTGACTTACACGACATTTAGATAGTAGAAGTTGGATACCAAATTCTCCAAATAATCCCAGGTCAAGTATCCATCTCCCTTGACCCGAGAATAGCGTACGATACAAACACGATGGTCCGCAAAGGCGTTCAACTGGCGTCCCTCATGGAAGAACTCGGAGTGCCGACTTCGCGTTATCTCATCAAGATCCCAGCCACACACACGGGGATACAAGCCGCACAAATTCTCCAATCCCCGCCACATAACCTCCGCGTGAACATGACACTTATATTTGGTGTGGTGCAAGCGAAGGCCTGCGCTGAGGCGGGTGTTAGCGTTGTATCTCCATTCGTTGGACGGGTGCGTACTCTCTTTTTATTCAACACGTTCTGGAACATTCGATATTCACGCGAAAATCATCAAATTTAGATAATGGACTGGCATCTCGCGCAGTCTGATCGCACCAATCCGTATCCGATAACATCTCACCCTGGAGTTTTAACAGTACGCGCCATAAGCGACATCTACCGCCAGAAGGGTTACAAGACTCGTATCATGGCCGCTGGATTTCGGACTGTGCGTGTCGTTTCAGTTTTCATTTCTGATTGGTTTCGTACGTTCCATCGTACCCTTTCCATTGCTTTTATGTTTATGACACTTTCTACGTTCCTTCGCAATCAACCACCTTCGTCCACCCCGAATTTTTCACTTTTGCAATGTTCTCCGTCGTTTATTTGACAGCGAATAATCTTGCCGTCAACATTTTTAGAAAAAATCACCCTTTAATCTCAATACAAATTGACGACCATGACTGACAATGCATTTATTCCTCACGACAGCTCGACGAGATATTTGCCCTGTCGGACCTTAACATCGTCATGACGCTTCCCCCGTCCCTCCTAACGAAACTTCAAAACTCCCCACCCCGGCCTTCTTTCCCGTTTGCGACTGAAACTGATGAGCGCACAAACGGGAATTCTGTTTCATTCACGAACGGTAACGGTGGCGGCACTTTCCGGGCAAATGGCACCGAACATAGAGGCGAACCCCTTACCAACGGCAAGAATATTAATGCGCACCATCTTAACGGCTCCTATGCATCACCATCATCCCCTTCCCCAACATTTCCCAAACAGTCCCTTTTAGATCCCCAAACGTACCACGCCGCCCTCTCGGCCGAACGTATCGCTCTAGAAAAGGTCCCAGAAGGCTTGAAAAAATTCTCGGAAGATGCGGAGAGACTGGAAGCTTTGGTTCGGGAATCGGTGATTCGGCGACTGGGAAAGTGACTTCTGTTGGCCTACCAGAGCTAGAAGAACGTGAGACGGTGAGATTTGCATTTATGCTGTATTGTATTTTACCGTTGGATTTGGTGGGAAGGTAACAGTAAACGTCCGTTTGCAGTGTGATTTCCAGGTTCTTAATGAAATAGAGATGACGAACGTACATTACGATGCCTCCCCCTGTTTTGTTCAATGAACTTTCGAGGTGATTTGTGTGGTCGTTGCAATGCGAAACGGCTGACGTGACGGTGGTGACAAAGCACAACGCCACACTGATGTTAATGTTGGCCAAAACGTTGGCGCCAAAAAAATTTCTACCTGCGTGCGATTGAATTCTGGGTCTATTCACTTGTCTCGCTCATGTCTTAGCGCACTCGGAACGCTCTCATCGATGAGTACGAGGATTTTTCTCATGGATGAGTTATCTCGAACGTCACTGGCAGGCCATCATCCACAGACACTGGCATATCCTGAACTCATGGAACGGCCCACAAACAGTAGTACTACTGAATTGAACTGAGACAAAAACCTCCACTCAAGGCAAAGGCTGTTCGAGACCTCTGAGTTCCGGAAGTAACATACGGAAATGGGAATCATATAACGTCATATGGTAAGCGCTTCGAATGGACAGCCATGAACCTGATGCGTACTGCCACGACATGCGGTCATTGCTGCTCCAGCTATCCTCTACCTACCGTCCCCAACGACCCCCACATTCGCTTCCTACGTAACTGACGCACACCTGTCGATATGGTCGAGACGAATCCTAGAACATCCAAAGGCAAGCAGGCGACTAAGATAGACGCTGTGCTATCAAATGCCAGCGATACTATTGCGTTAGCGAAGGAACTCGCGCCGTTAATTCCCGTCCCATTGCTTGGCTCGATATTCTCTTCTGCCCAAGCCATCGTTGACGCTGCAAGGGTGCGAATCGTTCTGTTTTACAGGGATGACATCTGACGGTATACCCCAGAACGTTCGAAAGAACAAAAAGGACTGCGCCGAACTCGCGAGACGAGTTTCAGACCTGACGCAAGACCTCGCGAAAGAGATTCACGGCCGTGAGGAAGCAATGGACGATCGTCTGAAGGATTCCCTCGTACCTCTCCAACGGTACGTCCATAGGCTCGCTTTATCGTAGTTGCGTCCCTTTAACGGTGATGATCAAGTCAACTTGTCGAGATTCAAGAATTCGTGGAACGTCATACATCAAGGAAGATAATAATGAACTTCGTCAATCGCGGCGCTATTTCTACCCAAGTAACGGACCTTCTAATGAATCTGGACTACATGATGCAAAGATTCAAAGTGATTGCTTTTCGACTTTATTACACGCAGAGCTAATGCGCAAATCGCCAGACGACCTCAAATATTCGAATGGAAGTCCAATTGGCCGAGATGAAAGGACGGCTTGTTGCATTAGGCGAAATCGGTCCTCACAGCAAACAAATCGAATGGGATGGACAGGTCCGTATTTGCTACTGCGTTCGTAATCTTATTTATTTACCAGAGTAGTACCGAGTTTACAGAATGGCCGAACTACGCCTCCTTCGTGTATTGCGTGATGTGAGTGGTGTAAAATTGATGACTCTCAC
Organism: Rickenella mellea; assembly: GCA_004355085.1. Taxonomy (NCBI): domain Eukaryota; kingdom Fungi; phylum Basidiomycota; class Agaricomycetes; order Hymenochaetales; family Rickenellaceae; genus Rickenella; species Rickenella mellea. The sequence goes on from ML170193.1 coordinate 30,374, forward strand.
ATCCAAGTTGACGACGGTTCTTGTTGTCTTTCGAATTTCGTAGTTGACGTCCACGGTCATCAAAGGACATGCGGAAGTTAGTTTGGTGGAGTGTCATGAGGCTGAAATAGATGGAAAAACGGTTGTTGTCAAATTCTATCGAGGATCACCGCAGGTACGTGGTTGCGGATGTTGAAATGCAAGATAGAAGATCTTTTATGCAGGCTTTCCACCGGGACTTGGCAGTTCTAAAATGCATACAGTAAGCTTTGCTTGTGGATTGCGAAAGCCTTACCGATGGTTTACTCAGGCATCCCAATTTTATTCAACTTGAGGGGTATTCAAAGGATATTAACTTGCAATTTCAAGTTTTAAAAGGCGGTACAGCAAAGCTAATGGCTTTAATCAACATCTCGTTGACATTATTGCATGCAATCCAGGATTTCGCTCTTCTCTGAATTGTATACAGTCGTTAGGATTAGATCTGCGGTGTGTCGAATACTTCCGTGTGGTGCGTCATTTTTATGTGACATGTCAACCCGCTTAACATAACGCATTCCCAGATGGCAGCACTATTCGTCAGACGATCCTTCTGTTATGGCGCACATTTTTCTTACGCCGTCTTTAGAGAGCCGTTCTTTATTTGAATGAGCTTGGCTTAAGTGCGAAAATGGGAGACGGATACATAGAGGTATTCATCTCCGTGGTCTGATTCCGGAGTGAAATTTTCATTTTGGCACTCAGTCAGACGACATTGTACTCGACTGTCATTCCGGCGAACCAATCCTTGGCGCTCATACCGAATTTGGACCGTCAGCGGGGACATGGCTCGACCCAATTAATGTAGACTCCGTGAGTTCCTTTTAACATGGTTGCATGGTTTTCGCCATTCTTCACGCACATCAGATGCTTCAAATCTTCACCCACTCCGGCAACGTATTCCGAAACATCACAGGTAGCGAGTCATAGCGTCTACTCATTTAACATCACTGACCAAAACCCAGGCGAATTTAGGACACATATCGAACGGGCATTGACCACCAACTTATCAATGTACAATGCTCTTTCTAATCACGATTCAAGCTCCTCGGATTTTGAGGAGATACTGCATCTGTTTGCTCAATATTTGACCGACACTTTACCATCCAGACCATCAAGGGGTTTGAACAGTCGTATCGCGCAAGTCGGAATGATCGGTTGTTTTATGGGATCATCTTCGATTCGGTGGCTAAGTAACGTAGATACACCCAACTGGACAATACACTATGAGGGTGTATGGCCGTCTCCCGATGGTGCGTACTGCATACCACTCCAGGCAAGTCGATCGGATTCACCTGGTATTGATTCGTCTAATGACCATTGTGTTCTGACTAGGGTGGCGGATGCCAGGCTTGCTCAGAATTTTCAGATCAATCTGTTTTCGGTCAGCCGATGTTTGTCAAATCAACCATGCCACGAGTGGAAGCATACGACTACTTGATAAAATTTGGTCCTGCATTAGCGAAAAATCTCGGTGTTAACCTGGAAGACATATTTATTGGTGGGCGATTACCCATATATTTCTCCCGTTCCTATTGTGACTCCCATTTCCCTTTCGTCGTCTTAAAGTTGAAGAACATGCGGAATATTTTTCCAGCTATTTTGTAGCGGACACATATGATGTACCGCACCACTACACCCCTGAGTCGGACGTTTGGCCAGAACTATTCTTCCACGTACTGCCGTTACCAGCAGACCATAGCCGTTTCCCCGAGCCTTGGGGTTATTATTCCTTTGACCCACGCCCCACGCCGCCTGGAAGTCAACTCCCACTTCGGCTTTGTCGTGTTGACAACACTGAAATATGGTATGAATCCACCTTTCCTATCAGAGCTTTTACAAAGTACGTTCTCTTAAATATTGGCTGTCGGGAGTAATCATGCCATAATGACAGACAAGTCTGCCTGGTGAATTATGTTTCCTTGGCACCCGGAGAGGTTCAAATATTGCAGTGGATTTACGACAATATTTCCAAAGAGCTTAACGAGTCGGCAACCCTCGGTGAAGCCAAATTCGCAGAAGCACCCGAAATCGACTGTTATTCGTCGTATTCGCACTTAGTCGGCGACGAAGATGGCGACTGTCTGGTTTATGGTCATGGTATGACGCTATGCACGGGATGCAGTGGCAGTGTGAATTTTACGCCAAGGGGCCTACGGTTTTGATGAGCAGTTCCCAACAGTAACCACAGGATATGATTCAACCGTATATGCTCGCGTAGGCGGATAATGAATCGTTTCACGCAAGTTCGTAGGTTTTGGACAGATTTAATATATTCTGTGTCCTATTTGTTTAAGAAGATACACGCGCCAAGGGAAAGCAAAACAAAGAGATATCTAGAATACGCTACATAAGAATAAACGGGAAGGTTTAGGCCGTATCTTGATGTAATGACACAACTCTTTCGATGGAACGGGGGAAAAGGCGTCGATCGAGGAAACCTACAGAATGACCTCGTGCTTTATTTAATAATGCAGACTGTCGTGGCCTTGGGGTGCCAGAGAAAAACGCTTGCAGAGTTCGATCCAGGCGTCCACTAAATGTGGTGAATTTGGTATATCATTAAAGGACAACAAGAGATGTCACCAGACTATGTGCGCATAATGGAAAGACGATCGGCCTGCACAATGTATTTCCATCACTGTGTCTTCACAACATCCTGATCGACCTCCTTCGCTTTCATCACAGGTTTCCAAGCTTGCCAACAAATCCAACATATTGCGCTCGTCGCAGACCAATACACGATTCCCTGGAAGGCAACGTGAGCTAGGTCGACGTTTATGCAAGGGATGAGCATGATGCCGAGTCCGACATATACATACGCTCCGATAATGGAGATCGGACAGACGGAGGTGGCTGCTACGAGGCTACCATAGATATAATATTAGCGTCGTTAGAAAAAAAAAATCGAAAAGGTGAATACGTACAAGCACATAGCGCCAAAAGCTGCCGCACCCCTTTGCCCAAGTCCCACAGCGACACTCCTCACACCGACCTTCTCATCAAACTCCGCATCCAGTACCGCACCCAATGCGTGCACACCGGTCGTACATAGCGCAAAGACACCTCCCTTTCCGCGTAAAGGCACTTCGGAGAACGAGAGGCCGGATTCAGACGAGGAGGAGAAACCGATGAGGTATGTGAGCAGAACAATGAGGCCATTCGATAGTGAGTCGATGACGGGGATCGATTTGAGCCGGATGGGTGGAGTGGAGTAGGACCATGAGAAGAGAAGGAGTAACGCCGTAATTGAAAGTGTCGTGACTGTTGGTTTCGTCCTATTACTTGAGGTGGGCGATGCACGTGTTGTAGTGAGGCCGAACGTCGCGAAGATGAAAAACGTGGAGATTTTCGCTGCGCGGAGGACGAGCTGGTGTGATTGAGGTGCAAGAACACCACCCTCGAGGTTATCCGCGAGTTTTCGCGGGTTTTGGACATCGGACGCGTAATCAAAGACATCATTCACGCCGAATACGACTACACACCTCACGAAGACCATTCGTAAATTAGCACTCAGCAAATTACAACGCCTTGGGCTTACTAATGCATAGGGGAGACGATAGCGCGAACATTTGCGCCAAGAGGCATAGGACAGCCGAAATCGTAAGGTTAAGTGGCGAGCGGGAGTGGATGCGACCGATGGTGTACAGTATTGGTCCGAATATCCAAGATGCCGGTCGGCTTACTTGCGTTAGCGTGACAAATGCATTGGCGACGCTCGTCGACGCGCTCGACATCGTGTAAAGAGGAAGAAGCGCAAACGTGACAGTGACGAAACTCTGTCACTCTTAAGATCCTTCCTCTCACACCTCCATAACGGCGTACTACCTTAACTGCCTCCCTGAATTCGCACGTACTATTCAACGTGCTCGACAGCTTTATCATTTATCAACGTCGATTTTCAGAGTGATGTTATTGTTCGGTCGAACGACTCGGCCCGGGAGTAGCTTGAGACTTTGGACGATCATGTTGGAAAGCGTTCGGAGA
>ML170193.1:34388-50049 GCA_004355085.1 Rickenella mellea
AAAAAAAAAATCGAAAAGGTGAATACGTACAAGCACATAGCGCCAAAAGCTGCCGCACCCCTTTGCCCAAGTCCCACAGCGACACTCCTCACACCGACCTTCTCATCAAACTCCGCATCCAGTACCGCACCCAATGCGTGCACACCGGTCGTACATGGCGCCAAGACACCTCCCTTTCCGCATAAAGGCACTTCGGAGAACGAGAGGCCGGATTCAGACGAGGAGGAGAAACCGACGAGGTATGTGAGCAGGACGATGAGCCCATTAGATAGTGAGTCGACCATGGGGATCGATTTGAGCCGGATGGGAGGGGTCGAGTAGGACCATGAGAGGAGGAGGAGTAATGTCGTGATTGAAAGTGTCGTGACTGTTGGCTTTGCCTTATTACTTGAGGTGGGCGAAGCACGGGTTGTGAGCGCGAACGTCACGAAGATGAAAAACGTAGAGACGACCGCTGAGCGAAGGACGAGCTGGTGTGATTGAGGTGCAAGAACACCGCCTTCGAGGTTATCCGCGAGTTTTCGCGGGTTTTGGACATCGGACGCGTAATCAAAGACATCATTCACGCCGAACACGACTACACACCTCACGAGCACCATTCATCAATTAAACACTCAGCAAATTACAACGCGTGGAGCTTACTAATGCATAGGGGAGACGATAGCGCGAACATTTGCGCCAAGAGGCACAGGACTGCCGAGATCGTGGGGTTGAGTGGCGAGCGGGAGTGGATACGTCCAATAGTGTATAGTATTGGTCCGAATATCCAAGATGCTGGTCGGCTTACTTGCGTTAGCGTGACAAAGGCATTGGCGACGCTCGTCGACGCGCTCGACATCGTGTAAAGTGGAAGAAGCGCGAACGTGACAGTGACGAAACTCTGTCACTCTTAAGATCCTTCCTCTCACACCTCCATAACGGCGTCCTACCTTAACTGCCTCCCTGAATTCGCACGTACTATTCAACGTGCTTGACAGCTTTATCATTTATCAACGTCGATTTTCAGAGTGATGTTATTGTTCGGTCGAACGACTCGGCCCGGGAGTAGCTTGAGACTTTGGACGATGTTGGAAAGCGTTCGGAGAGGGGTTGATTTACTCACGGCCAATTGGCGTCGTCGTCGTTCGAGCATTATAATGCACGTATACAACGCGTGTATTGGCCCGAAAGTGTCCATGAATACACGAGTATATTCGGTTATCGATGGAAGTGCGTCTGTGTCAACTTTCCTGATTATTATTCAAACTACTATCTGGGCATTTTTAGATTTTGTTTGATTTTGAAATTGCTCGAAGTAAATGTGACGAGGAGACCTTGACTTGTCGAAAAGCCGTTGCCAACTAAATGAACACCTAAGGGACGTTGAATTAAAGCTTTCGAGTCGTGCCTTGCGCATCACGAGTGTGCAGAGGAATTTTCGGGGTAACATTCCCTTTAAACATCCAATAGCACTGGTAAGTAATCGGCATTCCGAATTAAATGGAACCAATGCCCAAACTCGCGATCGGGATTAGGACACTCGGCTCTGGCACAGAACTGGCGGTATGTTTATTTATTTATACAACGACTAACTTACATACATCTACTGAAAGGACATTGAATCATCCGCAAATTAATACGGAAACAATCAGACTTATAAGGTACAGTAACAACGGGAATGAGCGGAATTGCGATGGACTCGTACTCGGGCGATCGAGGAAGAGATATAGTCACGCGTTACCTGCGAACGGTGAGGAGAGCAATTGTGGTGCAGCACAGCAGCACGGGGGAGGGGGAATTGCCTAGTTGGACGAGCTTGGAGACCATACGTTGGGGGTCAACTAAAAGAGCGATATCACACGTGATATCCCTACTCTGAGTTATATTTTCCAAGCTACAACAATGAGAAATTAGTACGAACAAACTAGTCAAACGAAGGGAACTGATTACCTTACACCACCAAGCGCGTTGCTTAGCAGTTAGTCTCCGTCTCTGTCGTTGATGAAGATACGCGACTGAGCTGGAACTCTTGGAAATTGCCGTCGTTCAATTCCCACTTCGCTCGTTTTGATGCGCGTCCGTTCAGGCTATTGGTGGAACAGACGAAAATGGGATGTCAGTTTGGGAAGGAACAGAACGTTCTGTAAGAAAACCAACGTGGCAAGAAGTGAGTTCGAATAGAGTTTTCCGAGAAACAAGTTGATGCAGATATTGACGAAATTGTTGGGCATAGTGAAGTACTGAACAAAAAGTCGAGGGACATCCGTGAAACTTTGGGGGAAATGGACAAACCGTGATCAACTGCAACGTAGCGAATATGCTAAGTTTTGTCAACACAAGATATATCCACATTTGACAAACGTCCATTCACCTTGGCAGCAGTCCAGTGGACACGGAGCACCATATCAGATTATTGATCAACGAATCCGTTCTTCGTGAAAATCAACGTCATCCACAGTCGAAGAAAATACAATGACACCCACCGCTTAAATCCAGTTCGACCCCGATTGAGGTAGAAACAAAGAACCCCGGTGACGGCAAGATCACATGCAACGGTGGTCGCCAGCGCTGTTGTAATTGTTATCTAATCCCGTCGTAATTGTTTAGGGCAAGAACAGATTGTGCACGGATGGCGTACCTTGATTTCTATTAGCCTGCTGAATGCCCTGAGCTGGAAACTGTACAGTATTCGTGTCCATTCAGCATGGCGTTAACGGGGGAATGGGGAGGGACTTACGCTCTGACTGCGGTTGCTAATTGACGGTAAGCGCGATAAGAGATAAGAGGACAGTGAGGAAAGCAGGACATAAACCACGAACCAACTCCGAAGGCTGGCAACATTGTCAAGTCGGAGAATCATTTCCTCTGATATAAATGAGCTCTAATAACTCACCGAATTGAACGTTAGCAAGTATAAGCTGTGCATTCAGATCAAGTTAGAAAACGAGAGGGGCGATGAACGGATGAAATAGGTTTACGACTATGCCACCGAGATAAATGTTACGACTCGTGACTGAGGGTGTGTTTTAGGGAAGCGATACGATGCTATTTTGTCACATTCCTTACATATCCATACTCGGCGTATGAAGAACCTAATCGGAAAATTGAGCAACGGAGGTTATTACGGTGAAGTGATAAGTATTTACAGTTGGACGAGGTAACAAATGGAGCTCTGATGAGACGATGAGCGGGAGATTGGATTGCTTGGACAACATGCAACGTACGCTGATAACTATATGTACCTTGTTATGAATCGGTCAATACCACGAATATAACGCAAGGATGGCACTAACAAAAACCTCCCTAACAGCTTGTCAATTGGTTATTTTGTTACACAGGGTATTCGCCTTACCATGTGGCGTCGAGAAGTGCCAGAGGATGGGAAAAATTCGTGATGAGATACCCGTATACTGCATGGCCAATTATTGCTATGTGAAAAGTATTCAGGACCCTAGATGACCAACTGTTATCCTGTGCTCAAGACTTTGATGAGGCGCACTCACCAGATTGTTCCGGCCTATATGTAGAGAGAATTGGACTCAGTGTAACGGCGGAGGAATATTCAAAATGCTTACGATCCATTTTGTGAGTCGCTCGCTTGGGTACAACTGAAAGCATAGGTAGCATTGAAGAGTCAATAGCCCGTACAATCTAGAGACCGAGACAATAAAGTTAGGAAAACCGAAGTATTTGTCAAATTCAATGTTACCCGGTAGAGATTAGTAGGCCAATGAGCATTGCACCAAAAGTGCTGTCGAGAGCTGGAGTAGAAATGATGTCCACGGGTGGATTGCTTACTAGCACAGGAGTCGCAATGGCGAAGTCGGACAGCGAACAAAGCCATACAACGAGAAAATGAAAGAGGGATAAATACATGACAACAAACAATGGCAGTGCGCAGATCTACTGGTTGCCTGTGTACGAAGAAATTTTGCGACCGTTTCTCGGATGGGGATCTGTCTTCATGATCTTTTATGCAGCCATCCAGTTTCGCAGTATCAAGTGTCGCATCGCATATCGAACATCAACGGAGGTCAATCAGACAGAAATCAGATAGGTTGATGACCAAAGACGCCGTTATGATTCTTGAACCAATGCGATACAGCGAGGTTGAATTTGGGTGGCCATGGAATAGCTTCCTGAAGGAAGGGTTTGATCGTGACAGAACTTTTTGGGGAGCGCCAATCTTGTCCCTGACTCGGAGTTTCCAAAAGTAGTAAGCAACAACTTCTCTCTCCTGACAGCAGCGGTGCTGCATGCCGTGTCTGGCAATTTTGTCGCCCATCCACCACCTTTCGCCGACGTGTAAGGGACATTATATGGTTCCCAACGGACTTCCATCGAATGCCGGCCACTAGAAGGTTGCTTTTGATCGTCGTTTTTGGCACCTGAAGCTGGCATCATGATACTTTCTGAGATGCCAGGATATATGTCTTACGCTCCATTTTGATACCTCCTTCCTGGCTAGTCTCACAGTCCACTCAAGTGGAATTGTGTGGTGAGGTGTCACCAAAACAAAGGTTAGATGGCGAGCGGAATGTTTCCAACGGCGCTGGCCCTCTCATGTTTTAACGCCACCCCAAGTACCGATGATCTTTTGCGGACTGGCGCCAAGTTGCTATTTAAGGACCTGATAGGGCGAGGAAACGAGCCGGTTCGCCGCTACGTAAGTCCCAGCGTCCATTGGCCACTTGCGAATTCTGACGGCCAGTGTTGTGTTTCTCTTTGCTGAATCACCGCAGGATAGACACAGGATATGGACCCAGTTTGCATCACATAGCCGGCAATTATTCGATGTCTTCGGGTTTCCCCACTGAAATCAAGTAATCTCCGCCCTTGACTGGCTTGAAACGCCCAGGTACATAAATTGAGAGCTTTATCTACGGCGCACACCGGTGGAAATACCCCGTCCACTTTTCAGGCTCCAATTCACTTTCTTTATCCCATTAATTATCATCAACACCTTCATCATATGTGATGCCACCAATAGCCCCCATGCGTAGCTTGCGAGCTGAAGTCATCATTGACAATTTATATCTTCCGGCATCCTCTTCCGAGTGATAATCAGTACCTTTGGTATCGTCGAAGATTCACCAATTGTTCTTCCGAGGCGGATCGGAGGTACTTGTCAATTGGGCGAGGGATGACTGAATCTGCGGATGTAGGAGGTTTTTCGAAGCCGCTATCAATGTTTGCAAGGTGACGTGTGCACGTATCATCAAACCCAGATCATATGGAGGACAAAGGCGCTACTCTCGCACGTTTGTCTGACGAACACAGGAACTACTGAAAGTGTGGGAAGGCACCAAGCGTCGAGTGGCTTTGCAACGTTAGTGTGACCAGGTTTTTAGGCGAGGCTGGTGGTGGTGACCTCCAGCCAATTTGCATCGTGCCCACCGCATGAAACAACGCGATGTAGCTACAACAGAGGTTCAATTAATCCAGCGCATAACGTGACTATTGTGAATACATTTATATCTCGAAACCGGAACAAATTGACTCACATTTTATTTAGTAAGAATATTGTAAATACATCAGGATACATTCCTTGCGTTCATGGCACTTCGCATCCATACAAAATTCGATTTATGGCTACATGTCGACCAGTGGGACAGTTTTTAAGTTGTCGCATCCTTTCCCCCATCACTCGAGGAGACCTCGACAAATCCTAAGAGAGAAGTGCACATTGATCCACTCATGACTGGCATTAGTCGGCAGGGAAAGTAGTATGCACGTAAGCAACCTCCCTTTCAATTACAGAACCCTGTCATCGCCGCATGCTATATTAACCGCCTTTCCCCCATTCACGACCTTCATTGTCGTCTTAATGTTGATCGGCATCTATTTCAGACTGATCATATCATGCGGATTATGACGGCGCTTGAGAGTTTAGATGATGCGGTTAAACGACAAGTAAGGATGTGCACGGCGGAGATGGGGTTCACCGGATGTTGCAGTACACGTATGCCCACACATATATCGGTTGTAAGTTCCGGTATTTGCAATACCTGACCCTCTGTGTAATTCTTACCCGCTGTCCTTTCCGAATGCGAACGGAGGATCCATAGCCGCATAACTGTCTAATTGATTAAAGAATACAGTGTACATCGCAGATGTACTTAGTATACATCTAATGAATGTGGAAGCCTTGAAATGAACGCGAATCAACAACACAGAAACAAGCTGAGCTATAATGTAACAACAACTAAAATGAACACCTGATCATGAAATCGACTTCCCAGCGAGTGATGATCAAGAAGCTTCCGTCCAATGCGACCTGTCGGACTGTCGGTACGAGGGCAAGGGGATGTTGGTACAGTTTTTTGGTGGCAACGGTGAGTGCGGATGAAGGCTGAACCGCCGGGCTGGACAGAGGTCATGTGAGCACGCATAGGGGCGCGAGCGTCGGGGAGGTGTATCCTACAAGCTCAGACGTGGTGCCCCGACTCTGAATTGTATTTATCGAACTGAAAAGAACGGAATGATCAGTACAATATATTCCTGGAATGAGCGAAAGATATTCACATCGCCGAGGGAGTGAGAATGTGCTGGTTGGAAATCAGTCTTGATCTCCGTTGTCTGTCCAACAAATATCGCCACACTGTCCTAAAATAAAAGAAGAAAAAATTGAGCATTAATATCAGTTTTACACCATCAAACACACGAAGTATGACATGAAGTTGAGGGTGGAGGGAAAGTTACTCACCTTCCCAACTGCGCCTACGCGAGTTCCACCTTGCGAGGATAGTTGACTGAGTTGCACGTTCCCGTCGCTCATTCCCCACTTCGCTCGTGTTGTTGCCCGTCCGTTCAGCCTGCAAGTTTATTTTCAAAAAGGAGATAGGGGGAAAGGAGGGGGTGTCAGAGTGTGATCTGGCTCAGGCGCGGCGACGGCATGATAAGACGTACGTTGCAAGAAGTGAGTTTGAGTAGAGTTTTCCGAGGAATAAGCTAAAGCAGATATTGACGAAGTTGTTCGGCATGGCGAAATACTTTAGAGAAAATGACAACGACAAGTCAACGGTATTCTGGGGGATTAGGTGCGATGGGAGAGACGAACTGTGATGAGCTGCAAAGTTGCGAATATGCTAAAATACTTCTCAGCGCGGGGGAAGTTTGGATAAAGTGAATGGTAAAATACCTCGGAAGAAGTCCAGTAGACACGGAATACCAAATCAGATTGTTAATCAGCGAATCCGTTCTTTTTCAACGGTCAGATAACTTATGCATGAGCTCGAGAGTGAAATGACACGCACCTTTTAAATCCAGTTCGACTCCGGTTGAGATACAAGCAGAGGATCCCAGTGACGACAACATCGCATGCTACGGTGATGGCCAGCGAGGACGCGATCGTTGTCTGATCATGAGGAGCAACATTTAAAAAAGTGCCACCAAAGACGTGATGGGGAGAATGAAATGGCGTACCTTGATTTCCAGTAATCTGCTGAACGCCTTGAGCTGGAAGCTGGGCAGTATTCACGATCATTGAGGACGCGATTGATTGGGGAACGGAAGAGGCACTAACGCTTTGACGGTGGTTGCTAATTGACAAGGAAAGTGATGAGATAGCGAACAGTAAGGAGAGGGAATATCACGAACCGACTGCAAAGGCTAGAAATCGGTTTAAGTCAATTGATGGTTCCTTTTGATATTAAGCATCGCAACGTACCAAATTGAACGGTAGCAAGGATCACCTGTCCATTTTACGATAACTTAGCAGATAGTAAGATGGCGAAGTGACGGAGCTTACGACTATACCGCCAAGATAAATGTTACGATTTGTGACTGAAAGTGCGTGTCAGGTGGCGATAGGTCGCAATATTCTCGCAATCCTCACATTTCCATACTCGATGTGCGAAGAATCTAAGTTGAAGTTGAGCAACAGATGGTATTTTGTGAAGGGATAAGTAACGTACAGTTGGACCAAGTAGGCAATGAAGCTCTGGGGCACACGTTGAGCTAAAATCTGGATAACATGGATAACATGCAGCTCACATTGATCACTATGTGCGACTGGTTGTTTATCGGTCAATTGCGACGCATTATAACATGAAGAGGTGTGCTAACAGTAATATCCCTAAAGCACCATTAGTTAGTTATTTTGAAGCTCACGGAGGATATTCGACGTACCATGTGGCGTCGAGAAGTGCAAGAGGATGTGAAAAATTCGTGATGAGATAGCCATAAACCGCATGGCCGATTATGACGATGTGGAAAGTATTTAGAACCCTAAGTAGCCAAATATCATTCCAAATGCTCAGCAATCGGGAAACACGCACTCACCAGAGCGTTCCAACCTACACGTGGACTAAAATTGAGCTCCATGAAACGGCGACTGAATACTCAAATGCGTACGATTGATTTTGCGAATCGGTCAGTTGGGTACTGTTGGAAGCACAAGTAGCATTGCAAGCATAATATTCCGTACAACCTGGAAAAGCAAACGAATTAGGTTGCTGATGCACGTGAAGAATCGGTCAAATTTCTGGTTACCCCGTCGCGATGAGTAGGCCAATAAACATCGCACCGAAGGTGTTGTCGAGAGCCGGCAGCTCGAACACTGGAGTAGTCGACATTGTGGATGGACGTGAGAGGTTGTCGAGTGGAGGGGAAGTAAACCAACGACGAGGCTCGGCCTTAGCTCTTCTTAATCATACTCTTCTCGCCGGCGGCAGGCGGGATGAATTTTCCGTATACTGCGTCGCCCCAAATTAGTCGTTACAGGACAGCAGAGTATTCGCTTCCGTTCCTGGTCACTCTGTGAACTGATTTTCGCGACGCCCGTGAGTCGCCCATGTGCAAGTGATTAGCGGTGTGAGATGAAGAAGTGGTGCTCCATCAAGGGTCCACTGGAAAGGTTATTTTGGGTTACCGGTCCGGATAAACGGCCGGCTATGTGCACAAGCGTTGCGGGAACGAAACTTAGGTATCTGCCACGATCTCAAAGTACTTTCGAACGACTTCTGAGCTGTTGCAGTGCGATTTTTTGGTATGCGTTAGTCTGACCTCGCAGATGCTAGATGTTTAACATGTCCTCTCCCAAAAGCAAGTTTTTTGCCATCACTGACGTAAATTTCGGACTCTTTTGCAGTATTTTGCCGTCCATTTTACTTTTCTGCAGGCATGCCAACTGTAGCTCTCCTCATCGGACCGACGATTGACTCGGACTTTAACAACTACCATCAGCCCTGTGGTCTGCTTCGACAGCGCCAAACGGCCCTCAGCCCATAAGCACTATGTTTCTAGTTTGTTCCGGGCTTTTCCTCCTTCTTCTCTTCTTGCTCTGATGTTCGTCGATGTCAATCTACCGACTATCTGGCGCCATGAGCTCCCAGTGCCGGTTATACAACTGCAGAATTGATCTGCCACAGATTTAAGTGGTTTTTCGACAGATCTGCTCCACCGTGTAGTACTGCGGAACCGTCTCGTGAAACACTTCACACGACGACGTGGAACTTGCAACACTACTGTAAACACTCCCTCCCATTCTTGTTGTACACCAATAGAAACTGTGGATTCAACTGGCGCTGACGATAACCCAATGGGTCAAGACACATCCTCGGTCTTGAGGCTGGCTCACACGGATGTCTTCAGGGTATTTTAGACGCGTCAAGTTCCTGCGGAACCGGCAAACACATGCTTTAGAGCGGAGGACCAGTGCTATTGCCTGCAAATGAGGGCAGTGATACCAGCAACATCGTCCAAACCTTCGATGCTCTCGAAAGCGAACTCGCCCTCGGCCCTCGGGACGTCATTCAAGATTCCATTTCAAAATTCGGTCCTCACTGTGGCTTTGATTGGCGACCGGCTAATCGTATATGTATTCCCGACCATCCCGCAGCTGGGGTAAGAACGGGCGGGCTTTGGAGTTCAAAATTTGTGCACGCTGACATCGGCGTTCAAAGTAACACCCATGATCCCTTGTTTTGTTACGACATGCCAAGTACCCCATCTAGTGCACTTCGCCCCAGGAATCTACGTGACGCAGAAGGATGCGTAGACTCGTAGTGGTAACCAGTTGGCGTTATCGCTGAAGACGTTAATCCTGGCGCCTTCACGAAGTTAGCCTTTCCGCTCCGACACCTAGTCGCTCATGATGCTCTCCATCCAAAGCCCTACCGGGACTCTGAAATGGGCCATGAACGAGATGAGGCGTCGTGTCTGCTCGCTGTTGCCTCCAACAAGTCACCGATCGGCCTTACGGCGAGTCTTTCGAGAGCTTAGAAGTATTCGCTACTAGTTCAGATATCCTGGATGGCTCAAGTGGTGCAAATAGTCGGTAGTACCAATGCGCTTTCTGGCAGCCGTCGACATTACCATAATGGTGCACCACTGGCCCATGCATCCTTTCATCCTTTTCTACCCACCTGATGTGGTCAAAATGGCGCAATCCTACCGCACACCTCGTCGTTCTAGTCGTCGGCGTTACGACACGACAAACTATTAGTGACTGGTATACGGCGGGCGTCAAAGCCAATCTTGGTGCCCCACGAAGTTGTCCTTCCGCATTCAAGTCGTTCACGACCTCTTCATATGCACACAACCGTTGTGGTAGTCAGTGTTTACGGCCAGATTTTCGACAGCGTGCATATCAGACGCAGTGGATTCGTTGTCGTGAACGGCCCTGGGGGTGACAGTACCACTGGATCTTATATCACCCCTCAACATTTCTTGGCAGCTGATGGGGATACCCTTCCATTTACTAGCTTATGCAAATCTCGATGCCCTCACAAGCTCAAGTCGTCCTTCCCGCTCCGCGTCGCTCGTAATCCTCTCAATCCAAAATCCAACTATGATTCGCCTGGAATCTGAAACGCCAATTCCTTTAACAATCGATGTATACGCATATTCCAGACAAGTTGTCGGCGTCGTGTCTGCTCGCTTTCGCTCTCATCAGTGTCCACTCAGAACTATGATTCTCGGCGTTGCGATGAAGATTTTTGCATGCCAACCCGTCCTCTAATGCCCGTCGATATTACTAGACCTCCGACTTCGACTTGGATTGGCAACGGTATTTGTACCGTGCCTTTGACATCGTGAGTGACATCAGTCAACTGGACGAACATTTTACACTAACATTTATTATATCACAGGAGCCCGTCGTTCGCGATTATAAGCTCCTGGACGAGCGCCTGCTGCAGCTTTAATGGTATAATTTATCGGGAATGTCTATCCTACGGATTCCTTCTCTACGAAAACCAATATTAACACGAGCCTCAGAATCGGACTTCGCAGGCCATCAGGACGAATCAAGAGAGTGTTCTACTGCGTAAAGTGGATCATTGGAGGGTGAGGAGTCCACGCCGAACTTCATACAAAAGAGGTATGGTCGACGGAGTGTTCGCGCTGTAAGGTACGTGGTACGTATTTCCATGCCTGTCGCTTCCACGTCCCGCTCGATCATAACAAAAATTAATTGTCGGTATCAAATTCACGATGAACCTTTGGTAGGAGCCGGTCTCGATCAATTTAAATAATTCTGGAGAAAATCTCCAAATATTCAATGTTCACCGCATCGCCCAGATATTGAGACAATCAGGAACATCAAGCTTAAAACAGCATAACCATCGCGCTGATGATTCCCGGGTGTAACGGAACCAGCTGTTGTCCGGAATTACATGTGGCATCAGCCCGCCATCCAATACAATGATGAATAGATTAGATTACAACCCCGCACCCGCATTCGGTCTCCTTCCTTCCGTAACTAACCAGCAACGTGCAGCGTGCAGCGCGAATCACGCGGAAGATTTCGTGAAATGAGAAATTGATCGCGGTATTTGTCGCCGCGTTCGAACTCAGTCAGTTTCAGGCTTCAGCGCTATTTTTTCTTCACCTTGTCTGTGGCCACCTAAACTAAACACAACCTGCCAGCTGTACAGACAACACCAGCGCAACATGGCAGCAGCACTAGCTACGACAAATGGGCACGCCTCGAGCGACGACGAGGGGTTCACTACCCCCGTAGACCACTCGGATTCCCAGTCTGACTCCGTGAGGGATCATGAAACCTCGACGGTAGCGACGACGCCGACGTCGAAAATCTCATCTTCGGATATACAGGGCATGTACGCCATCGACACCTCGCGGCCGCCCTTGACGATGGACGGGCCGTACACGCAAGATAGAGCGCTGGAGGACATACCGGGTGCGGCGCATGCGCTGGACTTGTTCTTGGCGTCGCATATGGTGGAGAGCGAGCAGTTTTGTCATGAGAGCGATCCGACCAAGTGCGTATTCTAAATGGTCGATAGGAGTGTTGGCTGAGATGGTGTTTTAGGGAACGACTGTATTTCGCGTCGGGGTATGGACTGGTGCAGTTCGTGAAGGGTCTTATGTCGTATGAAGACGAGGTGCGCAAAATCTCTCCTAACCGCCATCAAGCCCTTGGGAGTAGTACTCAAACACATTGCAGGACCTCCTTGCAGCCATCGGACACACGAAACACGGGAATGTCATCGCCCAACAACACCGGAAGAAACACGCCTCCTTGGCAAGACGCATGGCTGGACTCGTCGTAGGCTCTGACTCGATCTCAGGCGTCGGGTTCATCAAGTCTATGACACCCGTGGAGAGACATGCGGAGCTCATCTACGCCGAGACGCTCTTTGAGAAGGTGTGTCTGTGTTCGATGCCTTGTACCATTCCCGTTCTTCGTTGTGTTGACCGAAGGGTGAAAGGCGTTACTTGGCATCGTATACTCCGGAGACTGGCTTGCATTCATAAAGGAAGCGTGCGTCCCTCCTCTCCTCTCACCCATCCCAACCAACATTACTATACATGCACATCCACCAGCCTCAACCTCCGCTCAACAGTCAACACCTACCGCGCCCTCGGCAAATACCTCGACGCCATGGACGCCGCCGCCGTCTCCCGGGGCGAAGGGCCCATCGACACATCCATCGACCCGCACTTCCGGTCGGGCGTGTACCTCGGCGTCGGCGCCACCAACATGATCCTCAGCCTCATGCCATCAAGGTTACTGAGCATCGTCGAGCTGTTCGGGTTCAAGGGCGATCGGATGCATGGGCTCGAACTGCTGATGAAGGCGGGCGGGTGGACGGAGGACAGCGATGAGCCGGGGATTGGTGCTGGTTCGTTCCCTCCTATCCTCATGTCTCTTTCAGGCGAAAGATTGATTGAGTGTGCGTTATTTGTTCCCTTTTTGCGTGGTAATAGCCGAGGAAGGCGTCCGCCGGAGCATCTGCGACATGGCCCTGCTCATCTTCCACCTCGTCCTCTCCAGCTTCACCGTAACCGGCGTCTCCATCCCCACCGCCTCCAAGATCCTCGCCTACAACCTCCGGCGCTACCCGCGCGGCGTCTTCTTCCTCTTCGGGCAAGGCCGCCTGCACCTCCTCCGCGGCCAACCCTCCCTCGCCATCGCCTCCTACCAAAAGGCCATCTCCATCCAATCGCAATACCGCAACTTACATCATATAAGCTTCTGGGAGATGGCGATCGCGAACTTCGCGCTGTGGGAGGTACGGGAGAGCTTGGAGAGCTGGAGGGAGCTGGAGAGGGAGGCGACGTGGAGTCGCGCGGTGTATGCGTATGGGATTGCGGTGTGTTTGCTGCAGCTGGGAGGCGAGGAGAGGAGGGAGGAGGCCGCGGGGTTTTTGGAGAAGGTGCCTGGCTTGTTGCAGAGGATCGCGGGGAAGAGTATACCCATGGAGGTTAGCCCTTCTCCTCATCACTTCCCATCAATTCACACTTCCTTTTTCGTTTCTCATTTCACTAACATAATGCAACACACAGAAATTCGTCGCCCGCAAATCCCGCAAATTCAAAAAACAGCACAACCGCCTCGCGCTCCCCGCGCTCGAATTCGGGTACTTCTTCCTCGCGATCAAGAACGCCCCGCGCCCCGTCATCATCGGCAAGATGCTCCCCGTCATCGCCTCCCTCCAGTCCACGCTCTCCCAACACGCAGAGGCGCCGGAGGGGTATGAGGGCGGCCATGGCGGGTATTGGGATGATTTGTGCCTTGCGAGTTTCTTGGAGGGGGTTTGTTTGAGATATGTTGCGCATCCGGTATGTCCTCCCTTTTTTCTCTTTGTTTTGGTTTTTGTTCTTGGAGAGCACGAGTTCGGCGATGGTAGGAGTGCGTGCTGACGATACGCGATACACAGGACCCAGACGCGATCGTCGACCCCTCAGAAAAACTAAGCATCTCACAAGCCGACGCGGAGACAACGGCACTCGCGGCATTCCAACGTGTCTTGGATAACGGACCGAAAATCGACCTCGACCACCATCTCGTTTATCACACGCGTACGTCCCCCTTTGTGGTTCCCGTAACAATGTAATGATCATGCGATTGTTTTTTTGGGGACAGATTACGAGCTGGGACGGCTGTTGGCTTGTATGGGCAAGGTCGACGACGGGAGAAAACATTTGGATTTGGTGTTATCCGGTTCATTCCCTTTTTGTCCTTGCCCACTGGCAAGTGTTAACATGCACATCATCTTGTTTTCAGGAAAGAGCCTGGAGGTAAACTCCTCAACCCGAAAGGGCAAATATAGCATGGAGGTACATTTCCCCCCTTTCTCTGCTTCTCTTTCTCATCATGAATTATGAATGAATCTCACACATCTGAATTGAACAGGGTGCACTACTGATGCGCACAAATGCTGCAGTTGAAGCACTCGAGCACCATCGTGGCGTCTGATTAATCTGATGTATCTTAGGTTCCCGTCATTTATTGATGATCTATTCATGCTTTTGTTTTGTTTTCTTGCTGGAGCTGGGTTCGGGGTTGATAAGTTTAGTTTTTGTTGCACACGGACTTGCAGACAGGGTTGTCTTGTTTTGATGGGGCAGGATGATGTTACTTGCTTGCTACAATATCTTTTGGCCATGGATGGCTTTTTGTATTTCAGTGATAGCAGCTCTTGTGCTTGTTACATTGCAAGCATGACTTTACAGCTGAGCTATACAATACTTACTGAACATTCTAAGGCACAATGGTGTGACCAGGTGGGCACTTGCAAATTCTCGTTCACTGTTCACAATGTTGGATATGTTAACAAGTGCCGGTGTGGTCAAGGTGATTGCTGTGACTGCAGCATTCCCTGTCTATGTTGCTGTTGATGCAGCCATATCACTATTCCATTGCCTTACAAGTAATAGTCTGTATCTATTCAGTTGGTGTGGTAGAATGTAGGTTGACAGAAATTTCAAATTACAATGATATCATTATGACCATGGGATAACAGATCTTGCAGATTAGAGCTGGCCAATGGTCTGCAATCATTACTCAGAGGCCACTAGCAGAAAAAAAGCTATGACATTTGACAAACCTACAGTTATAATAATGTTGCAAAGGATTGTGCAAACACAAGATCAAGAATTTGACTATATATTGAATGGTTCAACTACTCACTGTAATCAAGGCAATCCTAATACAAAGTGTTAAGAATAATAAACGCAGAGGGGCCAGTGGTATAATGTTCTCGATGTTCGGTTCGAACCTCGATGAACCCGGTTCGACCTCTGAACCGAACCGTGGTTCGGGTCGGTTCAAGGTTCGGTTCAACGGACGTTGAGCTTGGTTCGGTTCGGGGTTCGCTGCCTTCTGCCAATTGCTGAACCGGTTCGAACCTGAACTGAACCGTGAACCTTCCCGCTACCGAACCACGGGGAATCGTTGGAAATATCACCAAACACATCCGTAAATCAAACA